>CM071936.1:38826058-38987345 GCA_016081115.2 Rehmannia glutinosa | reverse complement strand
GAGCATCGATGTCATAAGGTCTTAACACATCGGTTTGTAGAATCGATGTTGTTTCTAACAAAAATGATGTTATAGTTTTAGGTTCTACATCGATTTTGGTCTACCAAAATCGGTACTGGACCAATGTTAAACCTTTTAGAAACCAAATATAAACCGATGTCATTCACATTTAAAAATTCATGTTTATATGTTTTAATATCTCGTTGAAAACCGATGTTGAATATTCTAAACAAAAATCTTTTTAATTTAAAAACAATTGACCACCATTTTATTAAAAATAGTTTTGCATCAACAATCATCTCTCTAACAAAGGGAGAAACAATCATCTACCATCAAACATCAAAGCGAGAAACAACATATCATTAATGCTAATTCATCCAATCACATCAAAATAATTTTCAAAAGGATAACACTAGTATCAACAAGTCCAACAAAGACATACTAAACTCCGCACAACTTCAAAAGGGTCAATATACCAACATCAAGTCCAATTAGCACATGATCAATACATACACTACGCATATAAGTATAACAATTTCAAAGTGGTCTAATAATATCCAGTTTCCCAATATTTTAAAGAAGGCATCAAAAGACTCCAAATTTGCTAACTTCTCCGCCTTCATGCAAAAACTAAATGAGCTGAATCATCCAGGAGTACAAAACGTACAACTAACAACTATACCTTCTGATCACCTGCACAATACAATTAAAACACTATAACTCAAAAGCAGAAAGTAATTCAAATTTTAAAGACATGCATAATAAAATACCCGAAATAAATTTATCTTACAATTTTAAGTATTCAAAAATACTAGAGGAAATATTGACCAAAACATAATTCTAGAGGAAATACTCACCAAAAGCATCGGTTTCCCACAAACAAACGATGCATAAAGTCAGTTTGAGCTTCCCAGGACAAAGAAGAAGAGATCATTAAAGGTGAAAAGGAAATTTTCTTTTTTGTAAAAAAAAAAAGAGAGAAATTTTAACACCAAAAGAATAATGTATTACTTTCTATAACTGAGACTATTAAAGAGAGTAAAATAAGTCACATGAGAACTATTAAAGGTTTGTGTTTAAACAATAAAAAAGAAACTGAAGAACAAGAATGCTGTGGATTATTGTCACAGTACCCTTCTAAGTGTTACAGACTCTTTTCAAAATGTATAATAGTAAGATCAACTTGTGACTAAAAAAGCAAGTATCAGCTCTAGTGAGATTTTTAATTAGAAGCCAATAAATAAGGAGGTTTATTTGCATATATCACCATGGAGCCTAATTTGCATTTGATGACCAAAATTATGACAAAGCATCCTAACTCATATTAGAATGTATCTGGACAGTATTTACATATCATTTCGGCAAATAAACTTGAATATGCAATGGTGCGTGCATTGATTCTAACTGTAGACTTGTGAAGGAAAATTAACAAGAAGTAATTACGAGAAATTTATTCAGTTAAAAGCTGTGACAAATTAGTGCAGGTAACTTTCAAAACTCATTAGCCAAAAATGTTCCACAGCTGAGTGACAATAATAAACTCGCAATTTTTCTCTTAGAACCACAATCACCAAGGCTCCAACCTATGCTTATTACAGCCTTTAAGACCTTGGTCCAGCCAATGTAGAGTCCCCAGATTTGATCAGGACGAACAGACTGTCCATCATCTAGATCAACATTCAGTTTTAAATATATGTTGCAGATCAACATAGCAATAGAAAAAGATGCCAGCTAGATGAATGGGTTCAATAGGCAAAGTATTATCAACCCCTGCAATCATCGAATAAGAATATGATGCATCTACAGTAGCAAGGGACGAAGACGATTAACAGAGTCGAGGTAAATAAAAAAAAAATGACATATAGTCTCCAAATTGTGGTAGACCCCATTGTTCTGGCTGAAACTCTAGGAGAGAGTGAAGTATGGAATCAACAATGGAATATGAATCACATTCAATTTGGAGTGAAGGCACTGCTACCACCTTCATTCCAGCAGCCTTTCCTGCTTTGACACCGACGCTGAAAATAAGACGTGAATTAATAACTGTTTTTAGTAAATAAAAATTGTTAGCTAATACTAAAAAGTCAGTTCTGGCAATTAAATGGTATACATCGAAAATAACTTGTTAAAGCCAAAGCACTCAGGTAGGAACAAAGGGACACATCATTAAAGAGAGATAATTAATTCATCTATGCACATATCACACGAAAGTAATATTACAATGAGCGTTACAGCCTAAACACTAACTCACACATGCACAATACTGTTAAAAAGACACGTATTCTCTGTTTAGTATCTTCTAATGCACATATCCATTAGAAGATTCATGAGCCTACTGGGTATTATATGTATATATGTCAGCCAACCTGGTATTATATGTACATGTGCTATGTGTATGTATATATATATATGTGTGTGTGTGTGACTCATCAATTTTAACCGCTTTGCTTACCCATTTGTCAGCCACTCTTCTAATATATTTTAGTTAAAAAAATCAGAAACCCACCCGCTTACAATAAGATAGAATGCTGCAATATGCATATTGGTATATAGGTGAATAAATTATTCACAGAAAAAAACACTTACGACTTGAAACAAAAAGTTAATAGAGGGAGACGACATGGGACTCAACTGGTAAGGTTCCAAAGATATATTTCATCTTTTGCTCAATTCACTGACATCATAACAAGAGGCTATTTTCAATACTAATATCAGTTTTGAGATGTAAGAAATTTTTGCATATAGCATAAGCAAGTTAAATAGTAAGAAAAGCATAAGAAATCTCTTTCTCAGTTTATATGTATATTATATGTTAGATTATACCAAAAAGGAATGATGGTATATACAAATTGCAATGATCAGTTGTCCAGAGGCAGATTCACGTGATTTTGCCCAGTGTTCCAAAAAATCGCTAGCGATAGTCGGGCGGCAGATCGGGGCCTAGCGCCTAAGCGGAAATGGCGGTTAGGCGGGCCTAATTGGAAAAATAACGTAGGTGGAAAGAGCTGCTATGCTTGCGCCGACTAATCGGAGTTAGCAGCGTCTTTTGAGAACAATGCTTTTGCCCATGACTTGAATTGATGATATTAAGATGAAAGTACCCAACAGCCCAGTTTTTAGCAATCTTAAAAACCACTGCTACACGGTGTACACCCAACAGCCACACACTTATTAACAAACAGCAAATTGTGAAAATTTTGATAAAAGGCATAAAAAACAGCCACGCACTTATAAAAAAACAGCAGGGCATCCTATCATATAGACATGGATTTAGACATAAATTTGTAAATCAACACAAGGGCATGGATTCAGACATAAATTTGATAAGTTAATTAAATAGCAGGGCATCCTATCATATAGAAAAAGCAGCAATTATAAAGACAAGCACAAAATGTAAGTCAATATACAACAATGTTTTCCAGGTTTCAAAATCAGTTCCTAAAGTTCCTTTTATGCTCCAAAAATAGGACTCGTGAAAAATCCACTTCTTCCACAACTTGTATTCATAAAAAGCAGTTAAAGGTCAGGGATAATACTTACACAACGGCGAGCTCTACACAACTTAAACGATGAGCTCTGCACTTATCAACAACGAGCTCTACATTTTCGATTAGGGGCTTTCGGGAATGGAGTTCGACTAGGATTTTCAAAAAATAAAATTGATTAGGGTTTTTGGTTGGTGTGGAGGGACAGAGATGGAGATGACGTAAAGGGGAGTTAATTTTCCTTCATTTCTCTAAGTTTCGAAGATGACGGGAAGAGTTTCGAAGATGACGAGACATACAGAGAAGACGATGGAGTGAAGATGGTAGATGGAGGGCTGACGGGATTTTTGGGGGAAATTGGTTAATTTTCTAAGGGTTTTTTTTTTTTGAAAAATAACTAAGTGTAAGGGTTTTGGAAAATTTCAATTTAAAAAAAAATTGGTTAATTTTATTTTATTTTAAAGTGATAATAATTGAGTTATAACATCTAATTTAAGTAAATGATGTTAATAGTGATGTTATAAACAAATAAAGGGTAGATAAAGACATTTGTTGGAATAACCGATCTTAAACATGATGTTATAAAGCAAGAAAGGGTAGTCAAAGACATCAGCTCTTAACAACGATGTGTAATAGCCAGAATTTCGCTCATACACATCGCTTCACTTAAAACACGATGTTGTATAGTGTAAGACATCATGAAATTCATGAACCTGATGTCTTTTAAGCGATGTCTTTGAGCGTTTTTTTCTGTAGTGGTTATATAACCCTTATCACGTTATAAGAGTTATATATCTTGATAAGGAGTTAACACGTTATAAAACTCCTTATCACGTTATATAACACTTATCACGTTATATAACTCTTTATCACGCGTTGTATATATATATATATATATATATATATATATATCTTGATAATGGTTAACATGTTATATAACTATTATCACGTTATATAACTCTTATCACGTTATATATTGGGAATTGTGAAAGTTAAATCAAAAGGTATATTTGAATGTTTTTAAAATCCGAGTACTTTTAAGTTAAGGGCATTTTGGTCATTGTGGGTAAACAAGTAGTGTGTTTGAATAAGTGGGTATAAAAGTGGTTCCCTTATCCAAAATGGGTAGTTAAAAATTTCCCCTTTATATTAACTAAATTTTTGCCTCACGAAATCGAAGAATCCGCTTGTGATGAGCAACCATCGGAGATGTAAATCATAAACAAAAGAAAAGCCAATAAGATCAAAATAAGATAGGGAAATCCATAATTGTTCGTGATAATCTGCCAGATTTGCCATAGTAAATAGGATCAATATAATTTGGGAGGTGTGACCCAAAAATAAATAATTAACCTAAGCTTCCAATAGGTTAGTCAGGGTTTTAGCTTGACTTGGTAGACACGCAACCCTAATTGACAACCTATAAATAGTCCACAAAAAGAGTGCCTCGTGTGAGAATTCCACACACATTTGATATATTGTTCTTTTTGCATATATTCTCTCTCTCTAGAGCGATCCTCGACTTGACTGGTCGGAGAGGGTACGCTGAAAACCCTCGTGGCCCCTTCTCACCGTTGTTTTCGGTGCATCAACGCTTTAACGAATATCAAGATCGGGTTTTCTCTGGGTAAATTTCGCCCAACAATTGGCGCCGTCGGGGAATATCGAAAGTTATGGCATGAGTAAAAGGAATCGATCCGTAAGCAATTGAATTTGTGTTGGATTTTGTTTTCATTTATACCTTCATCGACCTACGCATGTAACCTCGATTGAGGATGATCGGCGGAGGTCCTAATTACTTGATCTTGCAATGCCTGATTCTTAGTGATTTCTTCTCTATTTTCCTTTATATATGATAGTCCACAGAGTAGTTTATATTGATTGAGGGTTATTTTCTTATCTCTCTTAACTAATTTCTTTCTAGTAAGAGTGGTAAAAGATTTGACGATGGATATACAAAGAAATATCGAGTGGTTAGAAAAGAGAGTTTGGAAGTTTGTTGAGCAATTTTGATGTAAAGAAAGAGGCTAAATTTGACGAGGATATACAAAGAAATATTGAGTGGACTTCCGACATCTACCACTTGTCTCATTTTTTCATTCACGTCCGTCCATTGTGAAGTACATGTCCTGGTAAGTTCAATTTTTGCTATCTTGTTATTCAAATAGGTTTTCTAGTGGTTTTTGTTGTATTTTTGTATTTTTTTTTTCTTTTCGCACCATGCAGGTTTTTAGTATGCTTGAAGTTTTCATCTTTTGGTAACCTTTTTGATTTTCATGGTTTTTTTTTTTTTGTTCTCCGGGTTTGGGTGAAAGATCTCTCGCATTTTTTCCAAAAATAATCTTAAGCAATTTAGGTCGGTTTCACGGGTTAGCGGGTCGGTTTGAAAGCATGATAGTGTTATTTTGAAGTTTATTTCGATGTTTATCAGCTTGGTTGGGTTTGATTTTGGATGTTGTTTGGCGTTTTTGACCTCTATTAGTTATGTTCCTTAATTTCCATTACATGCACTTTATGTATGTCCATGTCTACGACACCCTACGACCATCAGGTCGACTACTACTTCCGACTATGGCTTCACCAACGCTCGACGAGTATTTTGACCTAATGGATTGTTTTTATGTTAAACGTGGATAAAATGGCTCTTCTTCCAAGGAGAAAGATCGATTAAAGGAAGCTCTCTCATGTAGGTCTTGTTTCAATCGACGGATCCGACAGAGCGATTGAAGGGGATAATATTGATAAGTTCAAGAATTCGGCTTTGATATTTCCTTGAAATCGATACTCATACGTTCAGGGGTCAGCCAGGTTACAATTGCTCTTCCTCCGACAAGACAATGGTCTTTCCACGACAAGATGGTGGTCACATAAACATTAAGCGTTTGTCTTTAAGCCGTAAGAATTTGCTTTGATAACTCGGGTTCTGAATTTGGCCCTAAAACCACCAATGCAATCAAAGCCCGAGATAGTGAAAAAAAAATTTCGTAAAAATAGTAAATTTAGGTATTTGCCTGACGAGTAAGTGCTTTCAAAGAACATGCGATTAAGGAGAAAGGCAAAGGATACATGACACTAAAATGGCCCTTTATATATGTTGTACGGAGTTCTCATGGTCTCTCGGGCTCACCAAAAATGGATAAGAAATACATATATTTGGTGGACAATTTGAAGTGCCTTCAATGCATATCGTGGGGTCGCATTGCCTATGAATTCCTAAAGTGTCTCGATATAAGATCATGCATGTCCGATGGTGGAAAAGTTTTGGAAGAGAAAGGAAAAGAGAAAGCGAGAAAAAGAAGAAGGATCACAATACGGAGAAGTTTGATGTCTCAGGTTTCACACATGCTTTACAAGTTTGGGCATACAAAGTGATGTCCGATGTTGTAAGTCGTGTGCGTAAACGTGTGTCGGGTTCTTCCGATGCAACTCCCCTGGATTTCTACGAAAGCCGAGGATGCTCCCCATCACGACTCGTTGAAAAAAATATTTTTTTAACTTGAAGTCCGTGTGATCATGTTGCGAACGTGAAAGTTTTTTAAGTTTATTTATTATTTGTTAAATATTTTACTTGTTATTTGATTTCAATATTGTACTTATTTAAATATTTATTATCGAATTGAATACGTGAATGTGGTGATAGATTGAAGCCTACCAAATCTGAAAAGAGCTCCTCGCTACTTCAAAATTGTAGCAAAGTGGCAACAGAAATGGTGGCAAATTGTTTTTGAGATGATGATGTGCTCGGATGAAAATATGGATGTTGAGGCGCCACACCATGAAGGATGAGAACACGGAATTGAGAACCAAAACCAAGCACGATGTGGATGCGGAAAGCCATCTGTGCATGTAAGTGATTCATACATCTCGACCAAATATGTTTTTTAAAAATTAATTTGAATCTGAAAATATATTTTCATATGTGTTTGAGGACTTTTTAATCAATGAAATTGAAAAAATAAGCAAAAAAAAATTGACAAGATTGAGGAGGAAATGTTGACTCTTAAATCAATGTTTCGATTGATGGAGAGAAAGGGGTCAGCCGTAAGGATGTTGACAAAGTGATGATGAAGAGAAGGCATATGAAAGTGTTAGGAGAGAGGACAGTGTTGGATGAGTGAAGAAAAGTGTTGGAGGAGAGGAAAGAGAGTTTTGGAGAAGACAATAGTGATTATGAGGGAGAGGAGACTCTTGACGGAGATGAAAGTTATGAAGAAAAAAGCGTGAGGCGGAGGAGACTTTTGAGGGAGAGGAAAGTGATGGGGAAAGTGATGGGGAAAAGGAAATTTCGATGGGGGAGTAAGAGTAACAATGGTGACGAGTGTGACAAGGAGATGATACTAATCGAGGCCAAGCCGAGGGGTATGGGAAAGACACTTCCCTAGTAAGTGATGGTCGAGTTAGGCTCGACCACCAAAACGACCAAGAAGTCGATCGTGGTTTGGTCGAAATGATCCTGACGATGATGTCGACCATTCCAACGAACCTTGATGGTTGATTCAATAAATGACCCCAAAACGACCTATCTCCTGATTAGTAGCAAAAAAAGAGGGCCACCAAGTACGGACCTTGTCCCCATCCCTATGGTGGAAAAAAGATGTCTCCTCTTTGCATAGCCCTCAAAGAATTACAAGTTGAAGAATTTCCATTGCCTTTATCAGGTCCACTCGCCCGACCTAGATGAACAAAAGACAACCCTCATAAGCACCCATATGCGAACATTACGAAAAATTTGTTTGGTGATGAAGATTTTGTGGATCCCCCCTATGCATAATAGGCCCAAACGTGAAAAAGAAAGGGTCCCAAATAGAAGTCACCGTATACCAACCACAACCACCACATTTCTCCTAGGAAAAAAGAAGAGAAAGACTCATAAAAGTGTTGTCGAGGAACAACCTAGGAAAGCTGTAAAGGGTCGATGACCATTCCGCAAATTATCAGGTTGAGAAGCTACAATATTTCAATCTGGTGGGCCACGTCTAAGGATATAGTAACTCCTATTGCACCTTGTCATTTGATGTTGATTGGGTGGTGGCCCATTCTTGGTTTACCTCACTAATCACATCGAGAACATGGCTCAACAATGTGGTATGTTTTTTTGTACTTGTACATTTGTATCATAAATATTTGGATATAACATTGTTTTTTTTATTCAATGCAGAATCTAGATGCTTTGACTTATCTATTGCTTTTTAAGAGGAACATTGCGCCACATGCTTTCTTGTCTCTGTTGGACTTCGATCGATGCATTATTTTGGGGTACGCAAATGTTTTGGTTTTTTTTTGTAATCATCTTAATTATTTTCTTATGTGTAATCATCTCAATTTGTTCTTTGCATGCCAACAACAAAGAAGCATTTGTCTAGGAAACGGTTAATTGCTACTCAAGAAGAATAAAAAAAAAAGGACATCCAACATAAAGGGGGAAATTTTTACAATATGTCCATTGAGCCTTCGGCCCGAAGGAGCTAGTGGTCGATCAGTGGGCGAGAATGTGACAAAATATACTGAGTGCCCCATGTTTTTGGTAATCATTGGGTCGTATGAGTTGGACGTGACCGTGTGCACGATGACGGTGTATGACTCCCTATCCAATAATACGACACCGCAAAGGAAAAAAAAGAGTTTGTTCCATTTGGCTGGGACACTTCCCATAATATGCAATATGGGAAATGTTTGGGATAACCGAAAAGCACCCGAGGATGTCCATGTTGATTAAATTCTAGGATGGATCACCCACGCGCAAACAAATGGTAGTGATTGTGGAGTTATGGCCATAAAATTCATGGAAGATTGGCGGGGCAGAGGTGTGGCTAAAATCGATCCTGGGATGACCATCCAATTTAGGCAAAGATTTTGTTCAGACTTTTCAACTTGATGAAGATATTGTTATCTAGTAGGATGTTGTATGTATTTTGACATTATTATCTATTTTATTAGTAGGTTGTATTAGTACCACTTTGATGGTAGTATGTTGTAAGTATTTAATCGTAGTATGTTGTGTTTGACAATGGTATCTAATGGGTATGCAATTATTTCCAACAAATTCTGCTTTTGGGTCTAAAACATCTATAAATTTATGTCATTTTGATACTTTGAATAAGTACAAACACTTAAATTCAATCCAAGACATCAATATTGGAAATAATTTATGTTTCACAACAAACTGTTGCATATGAAATAGAGAAAATGAATAAAAGACATCAATATTGGTACAAACAGTGCTAAAGTTACAAGAACAAATACAAACGACCACCCATACGACTACAATGGCGACTGCAACGGCGATGAACAAAAAACCAATACATATAAATGACTGCTCACCGACGGGTTAAACAACCCACATTTTCAGCGACCCCAATTCGACCCTGTTGCCGACCCATCATCATCCCCCTCCACTGAGCTAATCATTTATAGGAGCTGGGTTTTTGCGTGTCTTGTGGTTATGGCCAGTCTCCATTGGCATTTATCATCAGTGCAGATGGCAATGAAATGAACCTGGTCGGATTTCTTTGTCTTGAACTCTCTGTTTTTCATCATATAAATTATTTGAAACTGCCTAATTATTTCATCCTTGCTTTGAAACTCTTGGTCCACGTGCAAATCATTATCAACTAAAATGGAGTTAGATGTTGTATCTGGATTCTGAGTTTCCGCCTCACTACCAACACAATTATGGCCCGTTCGGCTGCAATTTTTCAACGGCTTGCGGGTACAATTTTGAAACTGACTTGGTCCACCTTCATACCCAAGATCAACGGCAGTTTCATTTAATAGTAGAGATAAATCATTTTCTTGTGTAGGAACAACATTCACAGGCCGGGATGGAGATGCAACATGGGACTTTTCCCTATTAGGTCCGCTCCACCTATAGAAAGTGACATCCAAGTCATCATAGAAAAATGGGCTTGTCTCTTCCAATTCACCTCTAATTAATAGTGAGAAATGTTCAACATTGTCATTATCATCCGGATAAGGATCGTTATTCAAATTAATGCTTGGCCTTGTTGACATACAACACGGGGAGAGTCAACTGTTGTTTCATGTGCTACACAATGTTCAGGTATTACAGGTATAAATTGTGGTTGGGTTTCTGGAACTACAGTGCCTATGGGAGCAACAACCAAAAGCGATTCTTGCTTTCGCTTACTCATTTTGTTCCTTTTAATCGGGTAGATACTTGGTTGTTCCTCAACTTTGTTATCAAGCATAGTGGAGCAGATAAAAACTTGTCCATGTTAACACGAATGAACAACTGCACATCATCTTCATCTATTACGGGACACGGTGGCAATGAATCTTTACATTGGTATGTCAGCCAACTTGTCATCTCAATTTCAAAATCATCCCGACTCACCATGGTGACTAGATATGTTTTTCTAATAATTGAGAGAAGGTGACTTCAGAAGGGACAACCACGTGCTTTGTTTTCTTCCCACTGAAAAACCAACCACGACTACTTGAATCCAACTCCCATGCACCATCCCAAAGAATTAATATTGATCATGAACCACCCCTGTTAATACAATAACAAATATAAATCAAAAACTTACACACTAAAGACCACATCGACTACACACCGACCATACACACGATCAAACCAACAATCGCAACCTAACAAGTACTATCATTAATGACGCCCACCGACCACACAATGACCACCAAATCGACTTCTTAGCGGACATCGACCCACACATCGCAAAGACAGAGCAAAATTTGCCAAAATTGACTTAATTTTACAATTTAATCACTTTTACTACTTCATCCGGATTGCAATTGCTAAAATTCAAATAATTACGTATTACCTACTATGTAACACGAACTACATGGAGTATTTACACTTGTTTACAAATGATAAATAACCAAAATAACCGCAAACTTAGTCAAAAACAATATTAAACTCTTTCCATATTTTCGACCTAATCCATCGGAAAATTGGAACTCAAACAAGTCACTAAAACAAATCAGTTGGGGCAAAAATTTCGCGAAAAATAATTCGTGATAATCGCGCTTACATTCGGGCCCAATACGATCTTTGCTCGATCCGCTCAGAAAAAACGCCGTACACCTGAGCAATGTTGTCCACCGTCGCTTTGAGAATATGGAAATTTAAGAGAAAATGGGAGCTCTGGTGGAAATTCGAACACCTTTGGGAAATGAGGGACCTCAATCAATTGGGTTTCTTTTAGGAGGGAATAATAACTTTGGTAAAAAAATTAAAAAATTGAGTCGATGGGGGTATCTTGGATATTTGAGGGGGTGAGGGTATAATTAAAAGGATTTAAGTTGAGTGACATTTTAAAATATATAAAAAGTGGTATTTTTGCAAAGGAAAAATAGGAAATTTAGTCCGATATATTGGCCTATTTTGATAATTGGTCCATCAAGTTGTCAAAATTTAGTCTTAATCCAATATGTTTCCAATTTGTATATATTTGGTCCAATTTTGACCAGGACAAATCTAATTTGGACCACAATTGCTCACGTGGCGCTTGAACATGTAGGAATTGCTGACATGGACAAATAATATGGGGATTTTTTTGCCATTTGGCTAAATTAGCCATGTAGATAATGATGTGTAAATCAATTTGCAAAAATGACATCTAGACCAAATTAATTAGAAGGAAATTTTAATTAAATAAATAAGAAAATATAAACTAATTAAAAAATCACATAAATTTTATTATGGAATATAAATAAAAGTACTAATTATGAAAAATCATCAAAACTGAGAATTAATAAATAAATAAAACTATAAAATTTACAAACTTTAAAAAATTTATAAATAAATGTAGCAAACTTTAAAATCTTCATATCCCCATGTGGCCCATGTATGAAATCTGCATATTTTCAAAATTGATAAAACCAACATGTGGCAAGCTTCAAATCTTCATATCTCTTTCTTCTTCTTTGACAAAAAAATAAAATCACATATTCCTCATCCACGAAACGCTACAATCTTTTGGCCCAGAAATGCTCCAAATGTCTGGCCACCTATTCTCCTTCTCCACACAAATAGCCCTCACCTGTTCTAAATTTTTGAATTTCTCAGCAAATCCATCTCCTTTTTTCTGCTCAAATACAGTAAAATGATGAGCATTTAAGCTCCTAAACCCAGATCCATGCCGCCACACAAAAGTAATATGAAACTTGCAGGAAATAAAAACAACAGAAGAATTTTAGAGACTAGGAAAGATAATTTTTCATAGATATCCATTCAGGTCTGATTACAAATAATATAGTAGTGTGTAATTCTCTTTGTCAGTCATCTATTCTCTCACCATAACAGAAAATATTCTATCCTTTCCAACAATTCACGTGGTAAAATCTCCCAAATGACTGGGCCTAATTCTTATGCGTTGGCTTCTCCTCCAGCCTGCTTCTTCACTTTGGGTTGTAGCTCCCTTCTTTCTATCCTCAGGCCCATTGGCTATAACATTACCCTCCTCCTCCGCAGCAACCTTGTCCTCAAGGTTGAAATTTGGGTACTCAATCTTAAATTGCTGCATATTGATCCAAGTAGCTTCCTCCGACGGAAAATTAAACCATTGCACTAATATTTGTTTATGTCTCTGATTGTTACGGATGATGATGCGAGAGTCCAAAATCCGTTGCGGTTCCAATACAGGGACTGTGGGATATGGTGGAGTGACCACTGATGGCGGCTGATGTGCGTTAATTCCTTCTGCCTTTCTGAGCAACGAGACATGAAAACATTGTGAAAGCACCAAATAATATGAAACTTGCAACAAAATAAAAACAACAGAAGAATTTTAGAGACTAGGAAAGATAATTTTTCATAGATATCCATTCAGGTCTGATTACAAATAATATAGTAGTGCGTAATTCTCTTTGTCAGTCATCTATTCTCTCACCATAACAGAAAATATTCTATCCTTTCCAACAATTCACGTGGTAAAATCTCCCAAATGACTAGGCCGAATTTCTTATGCGTTGGCTTCTCCTCCAGCCTGCTTCTTCACTTTGGGCTGTAGCTCCCTTCTTTCTATCCTCAGGCCCATTGGCTATAACAAAAAGTTGGACGAGTCACGAGTGCCAATAGTGAGAAATTCTTTGTATTTCTTGGTGACTTGGTAATTTTTGTTGATTTGATTTATGGTAGTTTTTGGTGATTCTAGCTGATTTTGGTGATTTTTATGGTCTAAAAAATATTATTCATCCATATTCATAAAAAGAAGAGTTTTACAGAAGAAAGAAAGTAGATGTGGAGGAGGAGGTGGTGGGTGACGGCGCAGGCCGATTGAAAGAGGAGAAGACAACCAATATTTTTGCCCTAGCCAAATTGCTTTTCCATTTATTTTGGCTGTTTTTTTTTTTTTTTTTTTTTGCCTAAAATAATTTAAAGGAGTTTAAGATATAATGTAGATTTTAAGATTTATTTTCTCATATTTTTAGTTAAAAATTGATAGATTGTTTTTCCATTTTTTTAGAATGATTGTTTTTGAATTTTAATTTGTAGTAATAAAATCTAATATTTTTTTATTTATTACTCTTTGTTTTTGAATAAGTTTACATTTTCTTCTTTTATTTAATTAAAATTTCTTTCTAATCAATTGGACCTACATGGCATTTTTTCTAGTTAATCTACACATCATCCTCTACATGGCTAATTCAATAGTCAAATGCTAAAATTCCCCCAAATTATTTGTTCATGTTAACAATTCCCACATGCTCAGATGCCACGTCAGCAATTGCAGTCAAAATTAAATTTGTCGGATCAAAATCGGACCAAATGTTCACAAATTGAAAATATATTGGACTAAGACTAAATTTTAACAATATGACAGACCAATTCTCAAAATAGGCCAACTTAACGGAATAAATCTCCTATTTTCCCTTTTTGCAAATTTCCCTTTTCCAAACAGGCTTTTAAATATTTGGAGACGGTAAGGACTATTGTGTCATTTAACTTTTTACGGTTGGTGGCTATAAAAGTGTTGCGGATAAGATTCTCTCGTCTTCTCGTCTTCTGTGTTTTGTTTTATTAAATATTAATGGAGTATTAATGTACTCCGTTAAATTATCAAATCACAACGAAGAGTATTTCTATCTGTAACTGTTATTTGTAGTTGGCATGTCGAACGCCATAGTTAACGGGATGGCCGGAGCCGGCGGAGGTATTGTTGCCCAGATAATTACTTACCCTCTCCAAACGGTACCTTTTCTACTCTCATTTTTAGTTTAATTACAGGAGTATTGTTCGTTAATTTGATTACCACTACTGATAAACACTTTTTTCCGAGGAGTTCCTGCTCCATTGTTCACTTTTGAAGCTTTCGATCTCCCTGTTTTGCTCCAAGCTTTAGCTACTATGCCTATTTGAATCTCGTTACCCATGATACAACTGCAGGTGAATACACGCCAGCAAACAGAGAGAGTTGCTAAGAAGGAGAAAGACTCAATTCCATCTCCTTCAACTCGACCTGCTGGGAGTACGCTTCTTCACATTTTTCAGGTTACTTTGATTGATCTCAGACATCGTTACTTTTATTTCAGTCAATTTCCCCCGTGGATCGTTCAACTGATTGCAGTAGACAGGTGTTCAAAAGTGAAGGATTGGGAGGACTTTACAGCGGCCTCAAGCCTTCTCTGCTCGGCACTGCTGCTTCTCAGGTGACATTTGCTGCCTCTTCAAATCATTCCTCAATTTTCTTGAGTGCTTTTTGTTGTGCAAGGTCTCATCTATTTTGTAATTATCTATGTTGAACCAATAGTCTGACTCTGAAATTTGTATCCATGGGAACATACTCTTTTAGGTGTTTGCTATAAGCTTGATACTATTGATTTACAATATGTAGTCAGGCTATTCTTAATTAACACTCTCCTTTGTGAAGCTGCCAGGGTATCTATTATTCTTTTTATCAGGCTTTCAAAAACAAGGCTGAGGCTATTGCGGTTGCAAATAAAAGGAAAGGAAAAGGGGATGGTTCTCCAGGAATGCTTTCTTGGCTTATAGTGGCTGCTCTTGCTGGGTATTCTTTCTCTCTTTTGTATTATTTGGTGACTCTATGTTCTAGGATTTTATTATCTTGCTCACTCCTGGCATGCTCGCTATTAGGAATGATTATTCTTTGACTTGTTGCAGGTCAGTAAATGTACTGCTGACCAACCCTATATGGGTTCTTGTGACTCGTATGCAGGTAGCATTCTTCAACTTATCTACAGTCAACATTGTTCACGGGGAGAAAATGTTGCAAGAAATTAATTTCCATTTTCTGTAGGTCAATATTTCCTTGGTCATTTATCAAAAAGTTGGAAATGCCTTTGATTCATTTAATACATACTAGTCGAAAGCACTGATTATGTTCTTCACTAAGAATCATGCCATTTATTTCCTGTTTACAAATGAATGCTTCTACTTTCTGCATTTTTTTGTCCAAAATAATGCTTTATTTCCTAACATTACAATTTAATTTCTTAAGTATGTTTTCACTCTGAGTTACAACACGACACCCACTTCCCCATCAACTTCTGCTGAGGTTAAAATTAAGTATCCAGACCATTCAATATTTCCAACTCTCATCTAAAACTCCAAACAATTTTGTGTATTTGAGAGAATTGTTTGGTCATGGGCACTCGTGGATTCTGCGATAATGCTCAACTTAATATTTATGGTGAATTTAGCATTTCCGTTGGGAAAAATTAGATTACTGCTCTAGTCTACTATAATGTTCGGTAATATTGCTAATCCACAGTCATGGTTCACTCTTGAGAAGTCTAATATTCTGGAGTCATTCATGTAATGGAATATAATTATTGTGCACATAATCAGTATCTTAGTAAACTGTGGCATTAAGAAAGTAATCTCATTCTCTTTCAATTCTCGTCTTGAGAAAGAGATTGTACATGCATTTCAGTTATTCGTTGCTCTATGCAGTTTATGGAACCTTTTCGGTGAGAATCTGAATATGAAATGTTACTTAGATTACCTTGAACCATTGAGTAATCTTTAGTTTAGTGCTACTCCAAAAACTACACTATCTATATATATGAATTTGAGAAATGTAGCAGCTGTTGAGCTGTGCTAACATTTTGGCCGCAAGGTCTTTTAGGCTTTAAATTTTGATTTATTAGATAGAGGATTGGATGGTCATTGGAAACCAAGATTCTGGGAGAATATTTATGGGATTGCGTTTGTTTGATAGCTTCATAAAATATGTGACATAATAAAACTAGCCAATAATGAAAAACGTAGCACAAAGGGTTTAAAATAGTAGAGACGGAAGCCTGATGTTGAACACTGTTATATAAGTCATGATCTCCACCACCAGTGCTCTACAACTAGAAATGACTTATAGCTTTAATCAAGTTTTGATATCCACTGAGGTTGAAGTTACTGGATAACCATTTGATGAGCATGAAGTTGTTGGTCAATGGTGTTCAATGCTAACTAAGTACACTCCATTTAATGAGGAGACTTCAAAGAGATTTCTTGGAGTTCTGTAAGTGGGGAAAGAAAGATAATGTATATTCAATCATAGACTAATTTTCCTATATATAGAGGAAGATATACAAGAGATAATCTGTTACCCATTTCCCCTTTATTTTATTGAACCTTTACATTGAAATAACATAAACACATGCTAATTTATAGCGCAATTGAGAGCTGATGTATTAATCAACCTGACCATAAACTGACACTTTCTGATTCAATGCAATGGAAGTTTTCTTTTCTTTTCTTTTCTTTTCTTTCGCCCAGCCAATTTGGAGATAAACCTCTGCAGAGATTGCTTATAAATGTATTAATGCCATCTGTTGGATAATCTTAAGTGATATAATGAGTTCTGAGTATATGTTGTCTGATTCACTTTTCACTTTCAGACTCACACTCAAGCGGAAAGGAAAATTGTGGAGGCAAAAAAGGAAGCTCTGCTAAAAGAAGCTTCGGGAAATGGTTCATTACATTCTTCTTTGTCAGACCAATTGGTTGCACTTGATTCGATAAAGCCTCGTCCCTATGGAACGTTTCAGCGGTGAATAGTACTGGCCTTATTCTTCCTTATTCAGCTTTATAGAAACATATTTGTGTTTTAGTGCATATTGCATCATTTTCTTATTGAGTTATTTGTAGGTTGAACACCTTTCCTTTTCACTTTAGGGAAACTAAAAATGAATTTGCAATGTTTTGTTAGTCAGTGAAGGGATTCACTCTATTTGATATGCTAAACATATTATTGCATCATGCTTAAAGTGTGAATCTGTTGATAAGAAAGCGTGTGAAATTAGTGATTTCTTTTATGTTCAGAATTTGCAATGTTTTGTTAGTCCGTGAAGGGATTTTACTACTCTGGAACTAGAATGCATTTACTCATCCTGTTGCTTGAAAAATGTTCAAATGATATTATCTTTCCTACCACTTAATTTATTGACTACTTTCTGTCTCTTTTAATAAAACCTCTATTTGGATATCTCTAGTAGGCATGCGAGGTTTATAATGAATCTGGAATTGCTGGATTCTGGAAAGGCATCATTCCAACACTAATAATGGTAACATGTATTTTCATCTTTTAAGAAATTCAACTTTAATTGTTCTGTAAATTACTGCAAATACTGATCATTTTATATGCCAGGTGTGCAATCCATCAATTCAGTTCATGATTTATGAGAGTTTGTTAAAGCGCCTGAGGACTAAGCGATCTGCTATCAAGCAAGGTCCAACCAATATAAAGGCTATGGAGGTATATCTGGACATGGCATGCCATTAGATTTTTCCAGTTTCTCTTAGCTCTAATACGATATGCCTCTCTTCATTTATCTGAAAAAACTCCTCTTGGGCAGTATAAGGTGTATGAAAACGAAGATCGTTTCTGGTTCACCACTCACATATTTTAATCAAAGTTTGTAGTTAGGTGATTGAAAAAGTTCTTCTGATATCTGTATTGCATTTCGAGAACACTGTTCAAAGATGGAAAATTCAACTGTACTTTTTTTTTTTTTTTGAGAATAATTCAACTGTACTTATGAATAGAATATTTTCAAATAGAATTCCTTTTAGCCATGTTGTGTAGCTATTGCCTAAAATTTAGTATATAAAGCCATCTCATCACAATGTCAAATGGATTGCCCGTACAGGGCAGCTTTTATGGAAGTAAAGTTTGGGAATGGTGATGCCAGACTGTCAGAGGGTAGAAAGATTATAACGCTGCACAATTCCTAATGCGTCCCAAATGTTATAAAAAAATCAGTTTTGACACTGTTAAAAATCCTTTAACTGATTTTTGTGATCCTGTTATACACATTTCCACTTTATTTTCGTCTCGTTCTGGAATTTCTGTTCATTTTCAGTTCACTAGGTTCATGTTTCTGTGCCTTGGTGAAACAAGTTACATTCTCTCTCCTTCTAAGAGCGTCCACTACTAAACTGTTTATTATCTTCTTGTGAACAGATTTTTTTAGTTGGGGCTGTGGCAAAACTCGGAGCAACTATTTCGACATACCCTCTGTTGGTTGTTAAGGTAAAATCATTCATTTATCTTTATGACTGAATCTATTGTTGAATCATAGCAGTTTGCTGAACCAATTTTGGTCTGACATGGAGCATTTGTGTCTTACAAAAATGAGCTTGGAAGCAAATGACTAATGAGAATAGGGCACCCACAATGGTGGGTGCATTTCCTACAAATATTTGTGGGGTCATTGATCCACATCATCAATCCAATATCCTACTCTTCTAAGGGCACTCACAATAGGGAACATTTGTAGGGATATTTCTCCAAATATCCCCACAAAATATTCCAACCCCACTCGTAGCTAAAATATTTTTTGAGTTGTATAATATCCAGGTGCTTAATTTGTATCCAGGATATTTGAGTAGAAACAAAAATGAAAAACAAATGCGGTTGATGGGCGTGAATTCGCATCCGAAGGAAACCTCATTCGTGCAAGTCACGCAGCGTGGGTGGCCATTCTCCTTGGCCCACACCGTTGACGGACTTTCAACTTTTTGCTTTGTGTTTTCTTATTTTTAATAAATAAGCTTTTAAATTGTAGTTGCGTTTCATTTCATGAGTTTTTGTTGCATTTTACCTTTATGTTATTTTCTCAGGCAATGGTTTAAATGAGTTTTTTTATTTTTTATTTTTTATTTTCTTTTGAAATTTGCCTCTTCGACTCTTCGTTATTTCTTTGTAGCACATATGTAATTCATATATTTATATTTGAAATTAAACTAATATTAAATGAAAAATATTAACAAAAAATTATATATGAGATTAATTAAATTAAGAATACAACTTCTAAAATAGTAAATGATTATATTTAAATATAAATATAAACAAAAATTAATAAAATAACAGTGGACCCATAAATATGTGGTTTTTGAGATATTTGATTGTGAGATTTAAGACATTAGAGGAGTGGGGTATTTGATTGATGACGTGGATTAACGGGTCCACAAATATCTGGAAGAAATATTCCAACCATTAGGGCACCCACAATAGTGGGTGCATTTCTTACAAATATTTGTGGGTCAACTAGTCCACGCGTCATCAATCAAATATCCCACCCTTCCAAATATCCCACAATCCACAATCAAATATCCCATCAACCACATATTTATGGGTCCCATTATTACTTAATTAATATTTTGACATTATTTTTATTAATATCTTTAGTTTATATTAAATTGATTTTACATAATATGATAATTATATAAATTTACCTAATTTTATAATTATCTATCAAAATAAATTTAATATAGAAATTTTATTTTGATAAATTTAAAAGTAAATGGTACAATATAGTAGTACAAATGTTTGACAAAGTAGAATGTAAATTAACTAAATACTTGATAGTTGATAAATTTTTTCATTCACGGATTCTGCCGCATCCACTACATGTTGAGGTTTTTCTTTAAGCGCTCACAGATCGCGCCGGATGGTTCGCACGTTGTTCTTTCCGTCCAACCTCGTGTGTCCATGACGAGGAGTTCATGTGCTTTGATGAGTTGTTCTATTTTTTTATTTTTGTTATATTCCTCCAAATGTGATAGTGATCATTTGTAGAGTCTCTTTCGCTTCTTCAATTTGTGTCGTTTTTCTTTGCCTTTTTTTTCTTTCGCCTTTTGTCCTATCGACGAGATTGAGCTCGCTTATCGTCAACATCAACATTTATGTTGGAAGTCGAGTTAGTATGTGTTCCGAGGATTCGATGTTCTTGCTTTCTTTCCAACGCGATGGCCTCGATGATTGTGGAGCATACATTGGACTATCTTTGACAATCCTCCACAAATGTTCATATTGAAAAGTTGTTTTATAGGTACTCTTGTATTCTTCTTCATGAGCTTGCATCATTAAATCCTCATCACTCCATCCGCTAGCCGGTCATTGTACCACCTATTGTAAATTCCATTATATCTATTCACGATCTTTTTAATCGAAGCCCGATGTGTTTTTGCTTTCTCCAAAGTTCTTTTTTAGCTCCCTTGTCTCGATTGGCATTGTAGTATTCTACGACCCGTTTCCAAAAAGAGTCACTTTTTCGCCATTACCCACTTCTTGGTCTTCACTAATGATTGTATATCTTCTTTGCAGAAGCTTATCATCGCCCATTGTCCAAATTGTCCTCTTGCCCGATCTCCATCGACTCGTGACTGTCTCGATTTGCTTGATTCATAGCAATATTTTCAAGCCCTATTTGTGATGAGTATGGAGGGCGAGAATCAGGATAGAAGAAGGTGTTTCGGGCCCTTTATCACTACTAGTTGCATCCATGCTAGCTCTCCTCGATTCATTCGATTGTATATGAGGAAATCCATGAGATGGGGCTGTGCAAAATATTGACTACTTTGCCAATATTAGGTGGACATGTATAAAACGGAGCTCGAGGACGTTATTCGAAAAAGTTTGATAACTTTGGAAATTTTGAGAATATGGTGGTGCATGTAAAAATGCATGAAATTGTGTGGGTATTGTGCTTGAGGATAAAATTGAGAATATTGAAGATTAGGACGAACCCGAGAATTTTCATCACTTGCATTTTCTTCGACATTTGGAGAATTCAACAAATCCCTAAAAGACCCACTGTAATTTTTATCCATTTTGGATAAAAAAAAATCAAAATATATAATACAAATGTAATAAGAAAAAAGAAGAAAATATCACAAGCTATAAAATTGGAAGAATGTTGGAATGAATATAACAATTTTCCAAATATTTATAGGTAAATTTTCCATAAAAAAAAAATATATGACAAGAGAATAGCCGTTGCACTCAACGGTTGTTTTACATTTGCATTTTAAAAATGAGTGAAAATAGACGTTAGAAAAAGCTGTTTTTACATTTACATTTGGTACAAGTTGATTTTAAAAATGAGATCAAACGGTTGTTTTACATTTCCATTTGGTACAAGTTGTTTTTTAAAAACAAACAATCATTTTAAAAGAAAAACTTGCAAAAGCTGGCAAACATAAAAAAACAAAAGAATTCAAAAGTTAAAGTTGAAAGCATTCATAAAGTTGAAAATGGCTTTGGTGTTTTCCCACGCATGGGTGCACCACACTTTATGCATATTTTCATTCGTGTTTCTCACGAAAGATAAGTGCAATTTGTTTTCTTTTTTTTTGATAGAGAAATGTCCGAGCATAAGTTTTGCTAAACTTATGCTCGGACATTTGCCAACTCATCAAAATACTCCCCCCACAATGGTAATTGAATATTTCATTGGGATATTTGGAGAAATATCCTGTCCAAATGCCCCCTGTTGTGGCTGCCCTTATGGATGTTCGAAATATCCTATATCCCACAATCAAATATCATGCCAACCACATATTTATGGGTCCCACTATCACTTCATTAATATTTATGTATACATTTTGACATTATTTATTATTAATATCTTTAGTTTATATTAAATTTATTTATATATTTTGACAATTATTTAGTACAAATAAATTTAAAAAACTCATTTAAATCGTTGCAAAAAGAAACATATGGGTAAAATGCAACAACAAAAAAAACTCATTAAATGCTACACCAAATAGAATTTACAATGGCTTCCTCAAAAAAATTTAGAGTTTACAATGGCAGTAAAAAAAACAAAGCAAACAAAGTAAAAGTGTGAAGCTCCACTACTCCAGCATGCAACAAGGGGTGGGCCAAAGTTGAATGTCAACCCACGCGTGCGTGACTTTCACACACGAGATTTCCTTCCGGCGTGAATTCACGCCATTCAACTGCATTTGTTTAATTTTTTTTTTTGTTTCAACTCAAATGTCCAGATACAAACTAAGCTCCGGACATTTTACAACTCAGCAAAATATTTTAGCCCCAATAGTTGTGGAACATTTCATGGGGATATTGGAAGAAATATCTCCTCCAAATGTAACCCATTGTGGGTGCCCTTAGGTTGAGTAGTTTTGAGAGAGTTTTGAATACGAAAGTACGTGATAAAAATAGAATTATGTTTGTTTGTGTCTTTTGGTGGGTATGTCAAAATCTTATGTAGATAATAATTTCAAAAGTTGATAATGGTGGGTTCACTTTCAATATTATGATATATTATATTTGTAAGATTTGTATGTGTTGATTCCCATTAGATTTATATAGTTTGAAAATAGTAATATATTAAGTAGATTTAGGTGGTAGCGGTGGGTCCACTAGATTAATTTGAATGGAAGATGGGAATAGTGATTGATAAGTGATACATTTATTGTATAGGGTTGAGAATTCGAGTTGGAGTTATACGTTCGAATTCTTTTTTTTATTTGAAAAATGGAAGAGAAAATTGTGATTTCCAATGATTTTGTTTTTCAAACAAACATGATTCCATTTTTATGAATAGTGTAATGAAAAGGGATTGGTAACATAACCATACATCATCTATGTCTCTTAGTGAAAGATACATGAGCTATGAGCACATCCTGCATAATGGATTCACATGGTCTGGAAATCTTGGAAAGACGGCTCCTAGAGATCACCAAGAATCATGTGACATTAGCGTGAAAGTCAATGAATGCAAATAGTGCACTGTTGTATGGCTCTAATCAACTATGATTTAGGCCAAAATGATATCAAGAGAATGTGGAATTATTGACTGAACATTATTCAATTGTTTTTCATATAGAGCTATTGGTCATTTGATGCTTCATTCCATGACATTCAATAGATGTGTAATATCACTAGATAACTGAAATGCTTTAAAGGATATAACTGGAACTGGAGGACGACAGAAGCTGTGTTTCATGTATAAATAAATCAAAGTATTATCAGCTGATAATCTAGTAGAAAACTTTTTCAGACTTTAGATGTATCTTTTGCTGGAGTTTACTTAATTATTTCAGACAAATGTAATGTTTTTATGTCATATGATGTTATGATTCACAACATAATATACAATTTCCTGTTTAAAATTTGTCTGTTTTTAAATGTAAAAGTTTGGTTATTATGCAGTCAAGACTTCAAGCGAAGCAGGAAATTGGTGGAAATATCTCATTAAGATATTCAGGTATTTGAGTATATTTGTCAGTAATATTTTTGATAATGTCTGTTTGCCATTAGATCATTCTTGGTATTATCATATTTGTTTAAGTTTATTGGTGATATGACAAATATGTTCATACCGTTTACTCCATTAGATCAATTTTTGCGTTACCATTTTATTAAGTTTATTCTTGGTGTTATGAATTCCAAAAATCTAACTCATTGTTCTTCTGTAGAAGTCTGCTGGAAGAGGGACATAAGATGTTGTTAAGAAATATCAAGTGTCTCCTGTTTGTGTTTAAATTGTTTATTAGGTTTTGTGGTAGCACAGGTACGATTGATGCCATTATTAAGATGATCCGTTATGAAGGACTTAGCAGCTTCTACAAAGGGATGAGCACGAAAATAGTACAGAGTGTTTTCGCTGCATCTGTACTTTTCATGGTGAAGGAGGAGCTTGTCAAGACCTACACTGTACTTTCAAATAAAAGCCGAAAAGTTATTTGAAGATTGTTAAATGAAAAATCATACCGCCCCTGAAGATCTTTGCTTGGTTTACAAACAAGGTTGTTTGTCAACTCTTATTATGCCCATTCTTTTGTCAAACAAATTTATTATGAGCATTACTTTTGACTTCTTGAGAATCTTGTCTATTCTAGGATGTCAACTTGGACTGACCCCATGGCCTATGCACAGAGGAGTTGTTTCCTAGGCTGTGCATCAACTTGCCGAGGCCATATTTTATAGTTTAAGGCATCCCAGGGATTGTTTTGATGTCAGCACTTTATAACTTGGACTGCTGCTCAGATGTCTCAAACATCAAATTTGCAATGGATGTGTACCCAGACAAAAAAGGAGCATTGTAATAGATAACTCGTGTTGAGGAAAATCATCCATTCACTTTCTCATGTTTCATGTTCATTTTTATAATATTTTTGAGTGTAGCTTTCGTAATTGCATTCTAGCAGCAGAAGCTTTGATTTGATATATATTTCCATAGAATTAAGTTTAAATAATTGGGTTGTAAGACATTCCTATCCGTATTCCTAATTATATATTAGAGGTGATAATTCCTAACACAATACGATAACATAAGATGAATCCGGCATGAAATTCTTGAAAAGAAACGCGAACACAATTAGCACGAATTTGATATGATGTTACCATTTGCCTGAAAAATTTAGTGTCATCTTATATTTTACTAAATTTTGGATGTATTTTGAACATAACCCGAAATTGACCCGAAGTTGAGCGTGAACTCGACATGATGACATGAGTTGCTATCCCTAATTATATGCATCTAGGATGCGTTGATGACCTAAATATCTATGATAAAACTTTAATTAAGGCGAACAATTACTAGATAACTTCACCGTTTCGAGTAGGTGAAAAGCTCCCAAAAGAGAAATATGCAAATAACAATAGAACAGAATAATCCTCTAATTCCCCTTTGCTCTGATATATAACGGATACATAATATTCCCCACCCATCCCTGACAATTTAACTAACTTCCTCATATTCTCTCTCTTATCAATATTCCTCTGCAGCTGACTTCAATTCATGCAATCCTTATGCCACGGTGGTTTCTTTGCACGTCGTTTGGGCCTCGCTTATTTCACTTGGATGGTTAATGGTTGGACTAAGCAATGCTCTTTCTTGGTTGGTAATTCGGGTTGTATCACCCCTTCCTCTTCAAGAACTACCTTGTCCTCAATGTGGAAATTTGGAGGCATCTTTGTAAAAATCGAGAGATCCTCCCAAGTTGCATTTTTCGGAGCAACACGGACCATTGAACCAACACTTTGTCAGACAGAGCACCTTGGCGAAGAATCGTCCTTATCGCGCGAGAAGGCAAGTGGTTGCACTATTGGATGATTTTCAAAAGCTTCGTGGTGGTAGTGATGCATCGGAGAAGAAAATGGACCTTCCCATTTTTTAAGTAAAGACACATGGAACAGGGTGAATCGACCTCGGTGGTAGTTCGAGCTTATACGCAACCGCCCCAATACATTCAACAACCTTAAATGGGCCAAAATAATGCCGTGCGAGTTTTCGAAATGGTCTTTTGGCGACGGAGGCTGTCGATATGGTTGCAATTTAACGATACACGATCGCCGACTTCCACCATTTGCACTTCCCTCATTTTGCCATCGACCCTTCCGTTTCATTCGATTCCTTGCCCTTTCCAAGTTACTCTTCAATGTTTGAAGTAATTCATCTCCCGATTAACGGATCATCCACCGCCCGCACTCGGATGAATTAGGGTGATATGCGGTATAATAGGTGGGGTCGTCCCAAAAGTGCACGAAATGGGGTGCCCAACCCACTATGAAAACTTGTGTTATAATTATATTCATTGAGGTAAACAATTAACCCACTCTCTCGGTTTATCTTGGGTAAATGATCGCAGATATTGCTCGAGTCCCGGTTTACCACTTCCATTTGCCGTCGGTTTGAGGATGGTATGTTGTCAGAACGGACCTTCGTCGTGAGCTCAAATAAATGTTTCCAAAATGCGGTAAGAAATATCGAATCCCTATCGGAGATGATCGTATTCGGGAACCCATGTAACTTCACCACCATTTGAACAAATAGCTCTGCAACCTTCATAGCCGTCTAATTTGCGGAAATAGCCCCAAAGTGTGATGTTTTTGTTAACCGGTCCACAACCACCAATATCGAACTCATGTCATGATCAGGCGGTAATCCATTGATGAAATCCATAGTAATGTCACTCCAAACACTTAAGGGAATCTGTAAAGGTTGTAAGGTCCCTACTGGAGGTTGGGTGGAGTATTTTTTTTGCTGACAAATGAGACACAATCGGACAAACATCTCCACGTCTTGTTTCATTTTAGGCCAATAAAATAGTCCTGCCAATTTAACCAAGGTACGCTTGATCCCTACATGCCCAGCAATAGGAGTTGCATGAAACTCATTCATCAACTCTTCTCGTAATGCCCGATCAGTACCGACCATGATTCGGTTATGATAATAAATAAGCCCTCCTTTCTCCGTATAACCCAATGGAAGATCCCCGATGTTCTTCAATTGGTGAAGGCGAATCAACGCCGGATCCCATAAATTGGCCTCCTTCAATTTCTGATGCAAATCACAATGTGGATAACTCAATGATGTAACAAACATGTTCCCATGCCCTTCTTCAAATACCCGACAATGCATCCATTTTGCAAGATTCGTTTTACGAGCTTGTACTCAATTTTGAAGGTATACCCCATCAACTTTTGTATATATGCTTGTTGCTGTGCACAACCTGGTGAAACAACTCCTTGATACTTCGATGGTCCGTGCGGACTATAAACTCGCGCCCTAATAAATATTGCCGCCACTTTCTTACGGCTTCTAAGATAGCGTATAATTTCTTGATGTACGTTGAGGCCATTTGTAGACGTATTCCCAGTTTTTTACTGAAATACGACACCGGATGTCCCTTTTGCATCAGAACCGCTCCCACTCCCCACTTGGAAGCATCCGCTTCAATGACGAATGTTTCATTGAAGTCTGGCAACCGAAGCACGGGAATCTCAACCATGGCCTGCTTCAATTTTTCAAATGCTTGTTTAGCTTCCTCACTCCAACCAAACCCATCCTTACATAACAAATTCATCAATAGAGCTGCTATCGTGGGATACCCCTTTACAAATCGCCGATAATACCCCACAATTGCTTGATAATCTTGGGTGTCGGCCATTCAACCATAGCTTCAATTTTCTTGGAATCAGCCTTCACTATTCCCCCAGCCACTACATGCCCCGAATATTCGATTAATTCTTGGCCAAATGAGCATTTACTCATCTTCACAAAATATTGATGCTTACGTAGACGGTCCAACACCTGACCCAACTGACCCACATGTTCATCCATTGCTCTACTATATATCAATATGTCATCGAAAAAAACAATGACAAACTTCAGTAAATACTCCTTAAAAATCTGATTCATGGTCGCTTGAGAAGTAGGAGGAGCATTGGTTAGCCCAAAAGACATGACTAGAAATTCGAATTGCCCATCCACGGCCCGAAAAGATGTCTTCGCAATATCCTTTGGACTCATCCGTATTTGGTGATACCCCGCCCTTAAATCTAACTTCGTAAACACCATGGTTGCCCTTAATTCATCTAATAACTCATCAATTGTTGGTATAGGAAGCTTATCTTTGATAGTAATTGCATTCAAAGCTCGATAATCCACACAAAATCGATATGTCCCATCTTTCTTGCGAACTAATAACACAGGGGACGAGTAGGGGCTGTGACTTGGTCGTATGATGCCTTGCTCCAACATCTCCCTAACCAATTTTTCCATCTCATTCTTTAAGAAATACGGGTACCGATAAGGTCGAACATTAACTGGCTTGCTTCCGGGCTCCAAATGTATATGATGATCGATCGTACGGTGTGGTGGCAGTCTTGTTGGAACCTCGAACACTTCACGAAATTGAATTAGTACTTCTCTAATTTTAGGAGGTATGTCAGGTGGCAGGCTCACTTCTCCGACAACCGCTTTCTCCTCTTCTCCTTCCCAACGAAAACAATGGACCTCGAATATGTGAACTATCTCATCCCTTTTTCTGCATGCTTGCAAGTGCTGGAGAGAAATAGGTTCATGCAATTTACCCCTTCTCCCCGGAGCACTACAGGTCGTCCTTCCCATTCAAATTCCATCAGCATCGCTCGATAATCATGGGATACCCTCCCCAACTGTTGCAGCCATTGTACTCCCAGAACTACATCGGGTCCTTCAATCAGTAGCACATATGAGTCCATACTAAACGGGTTTTGATGAAGCTCAATTTGTACCGTGTAACATTTAAACTGGCATTTCAAATAATCCCTAGTGTCTACATAAACCTTAAACCCTTCTATTGGTTGCACCGACAAACCCAATTGTTCAGCAATTTTCGGTTTAATAAAATTGTGGGTGCTCCCACTGTCGATTGGTACCTGAAAGTGCTTCCTTGCCAATTTTTCCCCACAACCTTAATGACCGCGGACGGGTAGTCCCGCCGAAAGCATTTAAACTTGATGTATCGGCTTTAATGACCTCTGGCCTTTCCTCCGCTACAGGATTTCCGTCATCGTCCTCCTCCTCGTCTGCCCCCAAGAGTACCAATAACTTGCTTTTACAACAATGATATACATTCCACTTTTGATCACAAGTGTAACACAACCCCTTGTCTCTTTTCTCGCACAGCTCTGCCTGTGATAATCGTCGTATTGGTAAGGTGGAATTGGTACCTGGTGACATCGCAGTTGTCAAACTAGGGTTAGAATTACTTGGGTTCACTTCAACTCTGGCAGCAACTTTTGGACTTGGGCTCAAGTTGTTCGGCCCAGTAAATTGTGGCCCAATACCCATGCTAACACCCCATTTAGGCCCGGTCCTAGGCCCAACCCTAAGATCCTCCATGCGTCCGTCATGTGCTCGAGCCAAACAAAAAGCTTCCATCAATGTAGAAGGCTTATGGAACTGTAACTCTCGACGGAGTTCCGATTTCAAGCGAGCCACAAAAAAACTAACGAGCAATGATTCTGGTATGCCAATGACCTTGTTCATCAATTCTTCAAATGTCGATTGAAATTCGGCTACTGTTGTGGTTTGGGTCAACTCAGATAAGCGTCCTTGATGATCCTCATACATGGAGCCACTGAAACGATGCCGAAGGTTGTGAAGAAATTCCGGCCAACTTGTTAATAACCCATTCCTCTTCATCCATTGAAACCATCCTGTTGCCTTGCCTTCCATGTTAAATAAAATAATACGTAAACGTAGCTCTGGTGAGATGCAGTGAAAATCGAAGAATTCCTCGATTCTAAAAGTCCACCCCTCCGGGTCTGTTCCATCGAATTTTGGAACTTCCATCTTCATACCTCTCATCGTGATTAGGAGGTTGTTGTTGCCCTGCACATTTTCCGGTCCGGTGAACTGTTTGAGTGGGTTGCCCACCGCAACAGAAGTACTCCCTTTAGTATTCTGGACTTGTGATCATAACTCCGATATCTTGACGTCAACTGAGCTCATGCATTTTTGCAGTGTTTGATGCATATCCATGGATTGATTCTCAAACTGTGACTACATGAATTTTGTCTGATTTTCCAGCTAGGTTTGGAGTGATTTCACTGCCTCTGCTAAATCCGAATCCGCCATGAATCTTTTCTCTCAATGAAAGCACCAATGATAGGCCCTCAAGGCAAGGTCCTAACTCCATCACAAAAGCTAGCTCATGAGTGGAGGTTTGACCCCAACTTTAAGTACCAATCCACAATTGCTTGTGGATCTAATTGTTAGTCCAAGTGGCTACGATAATCTAGAGGGGGGGGGTGAATAGATTATCTCGGTTTTTCAGATTTTGCCCTCTTTTTTTGAATAATCAACCAAAGACGAGAATGTAAATGCGGAAATAAAACAACACTCGTTGATTTAAAGAGGTTCAACCCACCTAGGGCCTAATCCTCTACCACCCCAGTATCTCCGGGATGGATTTCAAAAAGAAAGAAAAGATTTTATTAATTTACCAAAAATTAATACAACACCTTGAGGATTACCACAACCCTCCTTCACCACTTTGAGGATTACCACAATCCTCTTACACCACCTTGAGGATTACCACAACCCTCTTACAACACCTCGAGGATTACCACAACCTCTTACAACACCTTTGAAGATTACCACAACCTTCAAACACCTATCACCTAGATCACCCAAGTGTATTCTTACCACAAGAATACTCACAAGGATGTCTTGTGTTGAATGATGACCAAAATCAAGATTACAACTCAATAATGATTGATACAATATGAGTGCAAGTGTAATCAAGAATTGAAAGCCTAGACCTTAAATTTGTGCAAGTGAAAGTGCTAAGGCTAATACAACAAGATATATGAAAGTGTTTGCTTTGTTTGCTCTTTGCTTGTATAGAGTGTTGTATCTTGTTGCTTGAATGAAGCCTCTATTTATAGGAGAGGTCTTGGCTTTGATTTCAGGACATTGGCTCCTCCTGGGGAGTGATTTCTTTGCAAAAGAAACCATTTAAAATCATCAATATAGTGTTAGAAATCAATCCCATAAAATAGGGAAAAGTATAAAACGCAACGGATAGTTTCTTTGTCAAACATGGGGTTCGACCGGGTCGCTAGCAGAGATAAGATTGAAATTGAATTCTGCGAATTTTTACACGGGGGGACCGGTCGGAAGGGGGTGCGACCGGTCGCCCGGTATGTGACCGGTTGCCGCCAGCGTTTTTACGAAGCGAGAGAAGTCGGAACAAAAATCCAACTTGCAGTGCAGTCGCCCTCTCGGTCGGCCGACCACACTCGGTCGCCCGCGCTTTTTTTTTTTCTTACGTCCCATTTTCTGTTTCAAAACTCAACTCAGTGTACGGGTTGCCCTATGGGGCGGCCGAGGTCGAGCTGAAACAAAAGTGTTGTCAATTTTAAATCGAAAATAAACCCCAAGAAATACTCCAGAAAAATAGTAAAACATTTTAGATCGATCGGAGGTATTGGGACAACATTTAGAGACATTGTTTTGGTATAAAAACTCATTTTAATAAAATCATCAAAATCATGATAAAAATATTTATCTAACAAACTCCCCTTTTGATGATTACAAACCAAAACAATTTACAAGAGGACGATTTTGAAAACAAAACAATTTTCCGGTTTAAGAGTAAACTATCCGTTTAAAAACATTTTACAAACGCTCCCCTATCAACAAGCACATTAAGAAGAAATATTGCATAAGCTAGAAGACAAGCAAAGCACAAGCTTTTACAAAATAAACAATAACTTCATGAGCTTAGAAGCTCCCCCTGTCACAAATACTTAATGTCCATGCAAACAAGTCCATAAAGTCCATAAAACAACCATTGGACTAAGTTTTCTTCACAACTTATGGCCTTAAAAAGCCATAGCTTGTAGCTTCTATTATGAGCTTTTATTGGCTTCTTTGAGCTAACGAGCCAATTTCTGTTTTCCCCCTTTGGAATCATCAAAAAGAATGTTAGGATGATAGAAACATCATAGATATATCAAAGTGCGCCAAAGAGACGATTTATCAACCATCGAGCAATTTTAGGCTTAAAAACCAAGGAAAATGGGAGAAATGCATCATGAAGAGTTCATACGCTCGTTTTATTTCCCAAAACATGATCTCAATGAGTATAGAAGACTTTTGGAAGCGAGAGAATCATGTAGAAGTTGAAATTTTCATTGAAATATTTCATCGAACACATTTGGGCGTGAAAAATAAAAAGAGTTGTATATAGCCCTTGTAAATGATCCAAGCCAAAAAAATTTCATCACCAAATCATACCAATCATCATACAATACAAAGATAACAACTAAGCTCATCATGATCATAAAAAAATTTCATCAAGTAATATACAAGAAAGGCCATAAACTCGAGGGTTCAACCCAATTGAGCAAAGTAAGGAAAATTCTTACCATTTGATCGGAAAGGATGAGCAATGATGATGATAAACATGCTATATACGGTCCAAGATATAAATGGAATGCATAAAAATCAATTTTGAGTGACAATAGTGTGCATTTGGCAAAGGGGACGAAAAATTGGCCAAAATGAGTGAAAAAGACTAATCTTTCAAGACGTAACGTTTTTAAACCAAAAATGGCTTAGGGGCCGGTCGTGGTTGAGGGCCGGTCGGCGTTGAGGGCGACGGTTGCCCTCAACCTCTTCAGCCCATTTGTTTTGCAAATTTTCCAAAATCCGAATTTTCAACCGAAAATCCGATTTTTCGCCCCTAAGTTTTAAAAACGTGCAAAATACAAACGTGAATTTCATTCAATATGCATTATGCCTAACCGAGCTCGTATCGACGCAAAAAGTCTCGGAAGTTAGCGGTTTTGTGAAAATATCCGCTAATTGATCTTGAGATGGAACAAAAGATATCTCAATTTTTCGTTTTGAGACACAATCCCTTAGAAAATGATGTCGAATCTCAATATGTTTAGTACGGTTATGATGAACCGGGTTTTGAGCAATATTTATAGCGGATACATTATCACAAAAGATAGGTACGTTTTCAAAAGAGCATTTGTAATCCGCTAAGGTTTGTTTCATCCAAAGAAGTTGAGTACAACAAAATGCGGCGGAAATATATTCGGCCGGCCGTTGAAAGAGAGAAACACGATTTTCTTCTTTGAAAACCAAGAAACTAGGCAATCGCTAAAAATTGACATGATCCGGAAGTACTTTTCCGATCATCAATATTTCCCGCATAGTCCAGAATCACTATAACCTTTAAGAGAAAAATTTTCATTCTTTGGATAAAATAAGCCATATTGAATGGTGCCTTTCAAATATCGAAAAATCCTTTTAACGGCACTCATATGAGATTCTTTGGGATTGCTTTGAAAACGAGCACATAGGCATACGGCATGAAGAATGTCCGGTCTACTAGCGGTTAAATAAAGTAAACTACCAATCATACCTCGATACTTGGATTCATCAACCGAGCTTGCCTTTTTCATCTTTGTCAATTTTGACATTGGTTGCCATAGAGTCGAGGACGGTTCTTCCTTCTTCAATGCCGAACTTCTTCAAAAGTTCTTTTGTATACTTTGATTGCGAAATATAAATACCTTCTTGGCATTGCTTAATTTGAAGTCCAAGGAAGAAGTTTAGCTCCCCATCATACTCATCTCGAATTCACCTTGCATTAACTTGGAGAATTTCTTGCACAAAGATTCATTAGTAGCACCAAAGATAATATCATCAACATAAATTTGCACAAGTAAACAATCTTGCCCTTTTTCAAAAACAAAGAGTGTAGTATCAACTTTACCTCTTGTAAAACCATTTTGCAAAAGAAAAGAGCTAAGTCTATCATACCATGCACGGGGTGCTTGTTTTAAACCATACAAAGCCTTTTTAAGTTTATAAACATCATTAGGCCTAGAAAAATTTTCAAACCCGGAGGTTGTTTTACATAGACTTCTTCTTGAATAATACCATTTAAGAAAGCGGATTTAACATCCATTTGGTAAAGTTTGAAATTTTTGAAACAAGAATAGGCAAGTAAAATACGAATAGCTTCTAAACGTCTACGGGTGCAAAAGTTTCATCATAGTCAATACCTTCTTCTTGACAATACCCTTGAGCTACTAACCTTGCCTTATTTCGAACAATGTTGCCTTGATCATCAAGTTTGTTAGGAATACCCATTTTGTACCAATAATTGTTTGAGATGGAGGACAAGGTACTAATTCCCATACATCATTTCTTTCAAATTGATTCAACTCCTCTTGCATTTCCAAAAACCAATCTTCATCCTCAATAGCTTCCTTAGCATTTTTAGGCTCTTTTTGAGATATAAGAGCTTTCTCGGCAAAATTCCTTCGAGTCATTACTTTATCAAGGGATCACCAATAATAAGATCTTTTGGGTGATCTCCTTAAATTTCAATGCTACGGGAAGATTCAAGTATCACCCTATCTTCTTGAGGAACATTTGAACTTGAAGGTTGATCATTATGAGCATCACTTTGAACAATAGGTTCAACAATATCCTCTTCATCACTATCGTCATTCGGTATTCTTTCAACACCCGAGGCTTCATTAAATTTGACATGAATGGATTCTTCAACAACCATGCTAGTCTTGTTGTAAACCCGATATGCTTTGCTCTTGGTTGAATACCCCATAAATATACCTTCTTCGGCCTTAGGATCAAGTTTGTCCAATTGATCCTTAGTATTCAAAATAAAGCACTTACATCCAAATATTTTGAAATAACTAATATTTGGAGTTCTTCCTTTCCAAAGCTCATATGGAGTTTTATTCATATTAGGACGAATATAAACTCGGTTAATGACATAGCAAGCGGTACTTACGGCTTCGCCCAAAAATACTTTGGAAGTGAAAATTCATTGAGCATGGATCGACTCATTTCTTGTAATGTTCGATTTTTCCGTTCGGCTACTCCATTTTGTTGAGGTGTCCTTGGAGCCGAGAAATTATGAGCATATCCTTTGGTTTCACAAAATACTCTAAATTCACCGTCAAATTCTCCACCTCGATCGCTTGAATAGACTTGATAGTATCTTCTTTTTCATTCTCAATAAGTCTACACAACTTAACAAACTCATTAACGGCATCGTTTTTATTGGTAAGAAAAAGAGCCCAAGTATATCTCGAAAAATCATCGACTATAACAAAAGTGTAATGTTTTCCACTTAGACTAGCCGTACCAATATCCCCATACAAATCAAGGTGAAGCAATTGTAGGGGTTTGGTAGTGGAAATTTCATTTTTGGGCTTAAAACTACTCTTAACTAATTTGTTCTTTTGACAAGTGTCACATAAGCCAAGATTTTCAAAATTCAATTTGGGTAGTCCTTTTACATGTTGGTTTTTGTAAATATTTTTCAAATTCTTGTATCCAACATGTCCGAGTCGCCTATGCCATAAACTCGTTAAATCATTATTGGCGACAAGACAAGAAACATTTTGACTAACCAAATCACTAGTACAAATTTTGTAAAGATTGCCTTTTCTATTTGCTTCACAAATAATATTACCATTTTTAAGAATAAGGCATTTTTCTTTATTAAAAGAAACGTCATAATTTGAATCACAAAGTTGGCTAACACTTATCAAATTAAACTTAAGCCCTTCTACTAAAAGAACATTACAAAGAGAGAAAGAAGAGTTACCAATTTCTCCATTTCCAAGAATTTTTCCTTTGCCATTGCGAACATGACCATACCCTCTTCTTGGAGCTTGATGTTGGTAAAAAGCTCTCTCCTCCCGGTCATATGGCGTGAACATCCGCGTCCACGAGCCATTTCGAATCCTCCATGGTTGTTATAGCCCCTATTACCTCATTGTTTTCATCGTCTATAGCCATGAGACCGTGTTCGGTTTCTCCTTCCTCATCGGTTGTTTCGAGTAGTTCATCCCATGTTTTGACTTCCGCATTTAGAGCTTTCTTTTTGTAAAAGGCTTCCTTTTCTTTTGCTCCTCTTCATCGAGCTTTGGGCAATCGGCAATGAAGTGCCCGGGTTTTCCGCATTTAAAGCAAGCATTATCTCTTGGTTTTCTTGCTTTATTCTTATTCACAAATTTTGCAAATTTTCGAACAAGTGCGGCCGTCTCCTCATCATCATCATCATTATCATAGTATGCATTATTAGAAGAGGAAGCAAGACCTTTAGGAATATTTTGCGTGCCGATTGATTGATGGTTGGTTTGGTATTTTTCCTCTCCTTGAGATAGACTTCATAGATGAGGAGGTTCCCGATGAGCTCGTCAAACTTGAGTGTCTCAAGATTTTGTGCTTCCGTGATTGCCGTCACCTTTTCGGACCATGAGCCGGGAAGAGCATTCAATACCTTAGTCACTTTGTCTTCTTCGGAGATGACTTTACCGAGGGCCACAAGAGGATTGACAATGTTGTCAAGCCTTTCCACCATCTTGGAGATGCTTTCACCATCATACATGTTAAAGTTTTCAAAGTCTTTAACAAGCATGGTCTTTCTAGCTTGCTTGACCTTCTTTGTCCCTTCATATATAGTCTCCAATTTTTCCCAAACCTCATGTGCCGACCTTATGCCTCGTATGCGATTGTACTCGGTGGCGGTAAGTGAGCAATGCAAAATATTTAAGGCCTTACCGTTTAGAGAGAAAGCCTTCTTATCATTTTCATCGAACTCCTTGAAAGGTTTAGGAGTCGAGGTGCCATCCTCCATTTTTTTGTTGGTTGATCAACTCCTTCAATAACCACATTCCATATGTCAAATCCGCACCCCAGAAAGCACTCCATACGGTCTTTCCAAAATGCGTAGTTGTTGGCGTCGAACAATGGTGGCTTGTTGGTGGAGGCGCCGGTGGTGAGATAAGCGTCATTCGTAGCCATGGATCTTTCCTCTTTACTCGGAACGAGCTAGCCAAAGAGTTTGGCTTTGATACCACTTGTTAGTCCAAGTGGCTACGATAATCTAGAGGGGGGGTGAATAGATTATCTCGGTTTTTCAGATTTTGCCCTCTTTTTTTGAATAATCAACCAAAGACGAGAATGTAAATGCGGAAATAAAACAACACTCGTTGATTTAAAGAGGTTCAACCCACCTAGGGCCTAATCCTCTACCACCCCAGTATCTCCGGGATGGATTTCAAAAAGAAAGAAAAGATTTTATTAATTTACCAAAAATTAATACAACACCTGAGGATTACCACAACCCTCCTTCACCACTTTGAGGATTACCACAATCCTCTTACACCACCTTGAGGATTACCACAACCCTCTTACAACACCTTGAGGATTACCACAACCCTCTTACAACACCTTTGAAGATTACCACAACCTTCAAACACCTATCACCTAGATCACCCAAGTGTATTCTTACCACAAGAATACTCACAAGGATGTCTTGTGTTGAATGATGACCAAAATCAAGATTACAACTCAATAATGATTGATACAATGATATGAGTGCAAGTGTAATCAAGAATTGAAAGCTCAGACCTTAAATTTGTGCAAGTGAAAGTGCTAAGGCTAATACAACAAGATATATGAAAGTGTTTGCTTTGTTTGCTCTTTGCTTGTATAGAGTGTTGTATCTTGTTGCTTGAATGAAGCCTCTATTTATAGGAGAGGTCTTGGCTTTGATTTTCAGGACATTGGCTCCTCCGGGGAGTGATTTCTTCCGCAAAAGAAACCATTTAAAATCATCAATATAGCTGTTAGAAATCAATCCCATAAAATAGGGAAAAAATGCAGCAAAACGCAACGGATAGTTTCTTTGTCAAACATGGGGTTCGACCGGTCGCAGAGATAAGATTGAAATTGAATTCTGCGAATTTTTACACAGGGGACCGGTCGAAGGGGAGTGCGGCCGGTCGCCCTCACTGTGACCCGGTTGCCAGCGTTTTTTAATAAACAGAAGTCCGGAACAAAAATCCAACTTGCAGTGCAGTCGCCCTCGGTCGACCGGGTCGACCACACCGGTCGCCCACCTGGTCGGTCGACTGGCCGCCGCCCTTTTTTTTCTTACGTCCCATTTTCTGTTTCAAAACTCAACTCAGTACGGGTTGCCTATGGGGCGACCAGGTCGAGCCTGAAACAAAAGTGTTGTCCAATTTTAAATCGAAAATAAACCCAAGAAATACTCCAGAAAAATAGTAAAAACATTTTAGATCGATCGGAGGTATTGGGACAACATTTAGAGACATTGTTTTGGTATAAAACTCATTTTAATAAAATCATCAAAATCATGATAAAAATATTTATCTAACACTAATGTGGGATCGTATCATTGCCGTCCCCCTCGACAAGCCGGACGTCCGCGGACGGCTCTCACTTCGGACTCTTCGCGGCACCAAATAGCCCTTTTCCCTTGGACGGCTTCACTCCGGACCTTATCAAGCACCAGGTAGCCCTTTCCCACAGCGCACCGACTCTCAATGAAAGCACCAATTGATAAAACTTTAATTAAGAACTGAACATTTACTAGATAACTTCACCGTTTCGAGCAGGTGAAAAGCTCCCAAAAACAGAGAAATATGCAAATAACAATAGAACAAAATAATCCTCTAATTCCCCTTTGCTCTGATATATAACGGAATATTTCCTACCCATCCCTGACAATTTAACTAACTTCCTCCTATTCTCTCTCTTAGCAATATTCCTCTGCAGCTGACTTCAATTCATTATGTAATCCTTATGCCACGTTGGTGGTTTCCTCGCACGTATTGGGCCTGCTACTTCACTTGGATGGTTAATGGGCTGGACCTGAGCAATGGGCTCTTCTTGGTTGGTAATTCGGGTTGTATCATTCTACCCTAATTATATGCATCAAGGATGCGTTTTTTACATTTTGATACACCAAAAACCCATTGGAACTTTTAACATTTTGATACTCCAAAACCCGTTGGCTCAAAGAACACCAAAAACCTAAGTTGAATATCCTCCTCAATCATGTCAAAAAGGGAATGATCCCTTTTAAGTGGATTCATCTTAGCTTCCGAATTATTAGTAGAAACTAATACAAGGTGAGGACACAAATACTTGCTGGTAGGGGTGGCTACGGTTTCGGAACCATGGGAGAAGTCCTGAATCGAACCATAGTCCCACGGTTCGGTTTTGGTTCCGATTTGAAACCCTAAGTTTCTCCATGGTTTCGGTTCTGTTTTTAAGGAACCGTTTGTTAATCTTTAGATAATTTTTTTATTTTTAAAAATGGTTTATTTCAATTACAAAAGAAAGAAAAAATGAAGAAAAAGACTTGCACTTAATATTCAATTAAATTTTGTATTTAATATTATAATAATATTAAACTGTCTATATATACTATTAGAGTATAGACGAATCAAAGATCACGTAATTTGCTTACATCATTTGGTTTAAAACGTGTCTAATGTAATTAAGAATATAAAATATTACAATAAACATTGAACTTTTTTTCTAGCATATTTTAACCAAGAAACATAAAAAATCATTGGTTTTAACCTGGAAATCGGCAGTTCTAATTGCCGGTTCCACATACGGTTCTAACCGACTGTTAAAACCGCCGGTTTCACGATTTTTGAGACCAAGAAACCGGAACCATTGACCTGTTAACGATTAACGGAACCGTTGACCACGGTTTAGGTTCCGGTTCCAGTTCCGAACCGAAATTTGGCCACCCCTACTTGCTGGCAACCCGAGTAAGTTAGAACAAAAGGCAGGCAGCAATATAATAGGGTTATCATACCACTTCAATTTTATTTCCTCAGGAATGAATCATGGTTGCTCTCTACAACTAAAAGATAACAAGAAGTGTTTGCATTGCCATATGTATAAATCTCAATAACATGAATCCATTTAGTAAAATACTTCAAACAATGTGAAGCACTATAAGTTGACCAGCAGAAGTGAACAAAGGAACATAAATAGACTGATATGAGATCAATCAACAAGTAACATTAGTTAAGACGTGCCTCTTCCTATTTCTCAGCATATCAATTAAGAAGAAACAAGAAACAACCCATTGAGAGTCAATTTTGGATCCGAAAATATACAAAGTTGATACAGAAACAAAGACTAGAAAGAGATGATGAAATTATGTACCAAGAAATTGGACTAGGCAATTTTTAAAAAATGAAAAAATAATATAAATGTAATTCCTGATTTCCTTTCATTTCACTTCCCGTATAGATAGTCAATGTATCAGAGACACCCAGGAGGGAATAGCCTCCAAACCTGGGTAGAAATTAAAGAATCAATTACATGATATGATAGATGACCAAAAAAAAAAAAAAGTTATGAAATTGGAGAAGAAACTGTTGGTGGATCTCGGAGAACTTGCTGCAGTAAGCGCGCCGCTAGACGTTGAGTAATTCCACCAACCACACGCCCACCAAGAATCCGTGCCTCAGGTTCTTGCAGTACCTGCTTTCGTGCTTCTAAGGTTAGTGGGTATATAGAAAATTGCTTGATAAAAGCAAAAGGACCTATATTATTTATTTTCATTCAGTGTGTAAAAATGTGAATCACTGATAATACATGAATCACATATTACCCATATCTATTTATAGTTAATAGCAGGAAAGATAGATAGCCATAGATTAATTCGAAGGTTATATTCAGATCTGATACTTTAGTAAGAAAAACAAAACGAACAAGTAAAATCATAACAAGTATCTAATTTTATAACATTATTTTCCCAAAGCAATTATGTATCATGAAAAAACAAATTAAACAGTAAATACATCTTGAACAGCGAACGACCCGTTCAGATATTCATGACCAAGAAGTACTGGATTCTCTTCCGGAATCCATCTCAAATTCATATTTGCAGAAACACTCTCAAGGCGTTTTCTTTCAAAACCAAATGGAGAATATATTTTCATTGCATGTTCCAAACTAAAATTCAAGGTCCAAGCAAATCCTAAAAGATTAGTCAGTGAACACCAACAGTTATTCTGTTTTTGAAAGGGAAATCCTGGGAATGTAAAAAAGTGGGATGCACTGACGAGTTACTCCTTGAATTATGCAACGAAAGAGGGGTAACATATTTTCATGAAGTACGAATATAATAATAAACACCAAAGAGATCTGATTAATGTTTTCATCCCTAAATCTCAGAAAGTGCGACAATAATAACAAAAGGAGCACCACTCTGATTAATGTTTTTTCACCCTCTCCCTGCCTCATCAAGCATGCACAAACACATGTTCTCTAGACAAATCGCACACACAAAAAGATTAGGTAGAGGTGAACACAAGATCGTAGTCCTGCATGGTCAATATATTAATTCTAAAAACTTCAACCAAGGTACTAATTCCTGCTTATTTGAATATCTAAAAGGGAATTTATTGGATAATCATGAGAGAAATTGTTCCTTATCCAAGTTTTTAGGACTAGAGTTTCTCAGAAAGCAAATGAATAAGTCCCTCAATGTTTTCTGCTGGTAGCATGTTGCATGCAGTAGAGAATGATCAATGAGAAGCAACAGCAAAGTGCATACTTTTCAACATATTATGCAAAGTCACGTGCAGCAATTATTTGATCAATGAGGCAGTTTTTTTGAGAATGTGGATTTTGCTTGTAGGATAGTCTTTGCAAAGGAGTAGCGGAGGGAAAAACCAAGTAAATCTTTCGTTGTTGGAACAGACAGCAACACTTTTTGAGGAAAAGTGAGTTATTCATATTTTTGAGCCTTGAGGGAGATGCTGCCATGTTGGTGTATTGTGCTAAACCTATCCAGTCATGCAGTAAAATATGATGATCCTCACTCAGGCAGAAAGCACTGATGACACCTTATGTGTTATGTCCAAGAACCAACAGTAGTAAAAGAATTTTAAATATGCCTTTAAAACTTACACAGATGTTTAGATTCTTACCTGCAGTATAGGCAGCAAAATACTAGGATCAAAGTTGTCCGAGGATCGTAGAAGTTCCCATATTCTAAGTACTTGTGCCCTAAGTGCCAACATGCTTTCCTGTTCAGCACTTTTCATTACCAATGGACCAGTTGAGTTGGTATTAAAGAAAAGTGACCGTATAGGACCAGGAATATAGTTGTATGATTCAACCACTGAGCCCAGGATAATGGCTTCAGTGACGCGGACAGCTTCTTTAATTACTAAAACCCTAAGGTCTTCACCATCTGGGCCCAACAATAGTTTCAGGACAGGTTGTAAAGCATCTTTTGCATTGAAATCTCTGTCCTTCTTTCCCTGGACAAGCAAGTTCTCAAGTCTATTCCACCTGTAGCAAGCAATTAATCCAAGCTTCTAAATTCAGGCAATGCCACAAGAGAATAACTCATCACGCAAATAGTAATGAAATAATTCAGTTCATCACACATGCCTGAATTTCCCATCCTTGAAAAGCAGCTCGATAAGAGCATCTCTGAGATATGGATTAGGATCAGTAAGAAGCCTCTTGGCAAAATATGGATATGAAGCAGCCAGCACCTTAAAATTGGGGTCAGCATACAGAGCTAAACCTTCTAGAACAGTGAGAGACCTCAAAATCAAGGCATAGTATGCAGGCACTGCCAGAATTAAGTAGCAATCATTAGCACAATGCAGATGGAAATTTTCTCATAACCTACTAAAAAATTAGCTGATTTGCATACAACGCAATCAAGAATTGCCAAACCTCCTACAGATTGTTAAACATAACATAAGCAGAAAATAAGCAAGAATGATTATGGGAACTAAAAGAACAGAAATAGGGATCTTCCCTATTTTACATCAGAAAGCTGTTGAAACTATATCTATTTATCTTATTATCTTATGCGATTTACTTAGGACGCCACATTTTCCAAAGTAAGGACATAATGATAACTTTATACTTTAGGCAATCAGAACTAGGGTTACCCCCTGCTACAAGGCTCAAATAAGACGAAGAGGAAAAAAAAAAAAGAAATCGGGTCTAGTAATAAAACCTATATCCCAATCATCACACTGGAATATGAACTTCTTGATGGAATGGAGTCCGCGCATCTATCTTAGACATCCATATGACCATACGATTCTTAGCTACAATCAAAGTGAAGAAAATTGGTCTTATAATCAGTTTCCTAGTAGCTTTTTGTGCTTCTTTTCAGCAACTAAGAAGTAGGATTCTTCTCCTCATGATTCAACAATTATAAAGAGAACTATGATTCTTTCTTCTCTTCATAATTCAATAATTATATGTCTTTAACATTAACAAACAAAACAGCCTTAATTTTATATAGTTTTGTTCTCGGGTACTGTTAGCCGGCCACAAGAAGCTACTTTTGGCATCAAATTGCAACTACTGAATTTTCCACTGTTTTTCCTATATCATATCCTTCGTGGAATATTCCATCCACCAAATTCGCAGACATCATGACAAATATAGCTAAAAGTTCGTCTCCACCGTAGGAGAAATTTTTGATACAAACTAATCCTCTCAAATTCAGCATAATTGATATAAAGGAAAATAGATGCTCACCATTAAATGGATATTGGTATAGAACAGCACCCAAACCATCCACAATGGTTTTAAAGTTGAGCTCACTCACAGTTGAATTTAATGCATCATCAAAGAAGTCCCCAGAGCTGGCACAATGGGAGTTACATCTACATCAGGAGACAAGAAGTCTAGAGCATAGTAATCACGAGCCATGGCTTCATAGTCTCGATTAACCATGTGTACAACATGACCAATTATGGCAGATCTTGCTTGTTCAGGAGTCTCACTCATCATTCCAAAATCGAGAAAAGCAAGTTTCCCATCAGGTGTAGCTAAGAGATTCCCTGGATGAGGATCTGCATGAAAATAGCCATACTCAAGCAGCTGTCTAAGACTACATTGTATGCCAGTGTTCACCAGATCCAGAACGTTGAGCCCTTGTCTCTCAACAGCATCTTGCTCATTTAACTTAACACCTTCAACCCACTCCATTGTCAGCACCTTTCCGCTTGTGAAATCCCAGAAAATATCTGGGACAAGGACATCTTCTTTGTCTGCATACAATTTTTTAAATCTCCTTGCATTTTGCCCTTCCTGCATAGGCCTGTCAAAATTATCATTCAACACTACTAGCTTTCTAGTTCACACAACTAGATTTTAATGGTATAATCTCGATCACTTGGTTTAATACAAAAGTGCAAAATTGGCTATGCTTCTATAGCAAACACAAAAAAATGTCAAGAACTAACCTGCACATAATTGAGCTCCTGATAAACTCTTCGAGCGAATTCATCAATAAGAGCAACAACATCACTTGATACAAAGTCAACATACTTATTTATGAGAAAACCTAAGCCTCTTATTAGGTAAAAATCTAGCCCAATAGCTTCTTCAATACCAGGTCTTTGCACCTTCACAGCAACAACCTGCCCAGAGGACTTCAACTGCGCTTTGTAAACTTGACCAAGACTGGCAGCAGCAATTGGAGATGAAGATATTGAAGAGAAAATAGAATCAAGTGGACGTCCCAACTCTCTCTCCATACATGAAAATGCTTCTGCATCCGGAAATGTTGGCAAAGCATCCTATTCCAACAAAAAAATAAAGAACGTCACTATGATATTTAAGCTCAACTGAACAACGCAAGACAGCTGAAATAGGAGGGTCCCTCCACAGCATCATGTAACCATAGTGGTACATGAAATAGAAATTGTGTAGATTTGTAACTGCAAAGCAAATAATAGAGCACATAAGAAAGTTTCCCTGGATTGTTGACATTACATTGTACTTGCCTTTTAAAGTCCCGTTTTTTCCTGTAATCCTTTTCAACAAAATAATTGCAATGGAGAACACCAAGAAGTAACAAACGGAGGAATAGTTTCATGCTCAAACAGCTAGCAACAACCATGAAAAATTGTGATCAAATCCCCAACCCGATTTGCAACACCATAATTAGATACTCCCTAAAAATAAAAACGTGCTAAAAATTGTATCACATAAACCTGAAGATTCGGGTATTCAAATTTATGTTTGAAACTTGGATGTAATCCCAGATTCTGTATGATAGTATACTTGTATAAATTTTGTAATTTGCATAGCTGTACCTGCAACTGAGCAAGCTCCTCTAGGTATTGGGGCGGGCATAAATCAGGCCTGGTGGACAAGCCCTGGCCAATTTTGACAAAAGTAGGCCCTAATCTAGTGAAAGTCTTCCTCAATTGAACTGCTCGCTGTCTTTGGTTCCGATCGAGCTGGCCGTTGACTTTGTCGAGCCACAAACTTAGGGCAAATGAACCCAATCCTGAAAATATCTCCAGTGCCCTGCGCACCACCTTGAATGGGCGCGACCCGTACTTAGCAGCCAGAAGTTCTGCGCTGTAGACAGAAGCATTAGCGGCACGGGCCATGGCCACGGCTTCTGCTTGCATATCATCAGCTCGGTCTCTAATAGACGGCACAGGGGAGGAGGAGGAGGCGGAGTCTCTAACTCGCAAGACAGCTACAGCGGCATTGTCATCGCCGCCGCCGCTTCTGAGGGCTGGCACCGGTCTAGGCTTCGCCTCCACCAGCGCCGCTCGGGGAGAAACGAGTTTCCCCTTCCCTCTCCTCCGACCCGATGTAGCTGAACAACCCACACACCAAGGCACTGATAAAGCAGTGGTACTCATCGCCGACTGCTGAACAGTGAACACGAATTGTTTGGAAAATTAATTAATTTAGGAATCCAACTCCAATGCCTCGTTTTCTTTGTTTTGTTATGAGCCAGTATTTTTAGTATTAATTAAATGACGCTTTTTTAATATTAACAATTTTGGTTTCATTTACTTATTCTGGATGAAAACGCAGGGACCTTTCGCGGAGGGTAACGTGTTCCACCCTATGCACGCAAATAGTAAAGCAATCACGTGGCCATAAATTAGTCAAAACAAGAAACGTCGAAGCAAACATCTCCGATGGTCGATAAAGATCCTTTTTTTTTTTTCAAAAATTTGCGTGAGACGATCTCACGGATGTAGATCAATGAGATGGAGCCCTTACACAAAGTTTTAAAGATTTTTTTTTTCAAATTTTATTTTTCTTAGGGTTTATATTTGTTTTTTTAGGATTTATTTTGTTTCTTGGGTTTATTTTTAATTGATTTGGGTTTTTAGGATTTTTAGTTTTTTTAGGGTTTATTTTTTATTTTTGGGTTTATTTTTGTTTTTCGGGTTTATTCTTCATGGTTCATGTTTTTAGGGTTTATTTTTGTTTCTTCATGGTTCATTATTATTTTTAAATTTATTTTCATGGTTCATGTTCTCAAAACGGAGCCCTTAGGAGATCCGTCTCACGGATTTAGATCCGTGAGACCGTCTCACAAGAGACTTGCTCTTTTTTTTTAACGTTTGGGCTTTAAACTATATTTATTCATAATTAACATATGTACTATTTGCGTTTTTTACATTTTACTATAAAGAAAGAGTTATATAAGACCACCTCATAGGTGAGTTCATGGGGACCAATCTTAGTCATATATCTATTTTTTCAAAAGTTGCGATTTAAGAGGCAAAATGGCATATTATAAGCTAGCTAATTAAACACAGTGGTAAATTAGTAATCCTCCAAACAGCCCAAAATTGACGGGATTAAGTTGATTCTAATGAGATCACGCAATCCTTGTCAAATCTCATAGCAAAATCAACGTGAACAATCATCCCCCTTCTTCTTCAACGTACTACTAAGAGAAATCCTTGCTCTTTCTTCTTCAACGCACTACTATGTGAAAAAAATTGCAGATAATTCGCCATAGTTGCTAGAATTCGACTACAATTCGAAGATTGCTTATGAAAATGTAATTTGTTGCTTGTATAGAAGTGTCATGATGCTTTTATAAACCATTAAAGCTACGGAATAAACATGTGTTATGGAATCAAAATAGTTCCAACAAAAATCGCAACAAACTTGTACTACATATGCAATGAATATACACAACATATGCAACACATATATTAACTGCATAAGCTAGTCATAAGCAACGAGTCTATACTAAATAAACAACAAATATACATTATGTATGTACCATGGATACATTAACTACATAAGCAACAAATTCATACTACATCAGCAACAAGCATATACTACATAAGCAACGGATATACAATATGTATGCACCATAGATACATTAACAATATAAGCAAGTTATAAGCAACAAACTCATACTACATAAGCAACAAGCCTATACTACATAAGCAACGAATATACACTATGTATGCACCACCGATACATTAACAACATAAGCAGGTCATAAGCAACAAACTCATACTACATAAGCAACGAATATACACTATATATGCAACACAAATATATTAACTACATAAGAAAGTAATAAGTAATAATCCTTTACTACATAAGCAACAAATATACATTATATATGCAACACAAATACATTAACTTAGCATCACAAAAATATTTTACATAAGCAACACCCACACATTAGACAAGCAGAAAACATATACTACATATGCAACACATAGTTCAAATAAGCAAATTATTACTTATATGCACACACCTACACAAAAAATATCATCTTAATATTAAATATGCAAGAATTACATACCACACAAGCAATATATTTACACTAATCATGCAACTTAAATGTGTATGGATAATATGATTAAATTACACATGCAATATGGTTATATTACATATGCAATATGATTATATTACATAAGCAGTTAACAACATAATACGCTAGAGAAAAAAATGTGAATATGAGCGAATATGGGTTACTCAAAAACTAAGAGCACACATCGCGTGAAAGAAGGGAGGAAATTGAACGTGAGATCTATCAAGTCTCAATAATTGATTGTATATTGTAAAATGACAACTCTACCCTTCTTAGTTGCTGAAACAAAAAAATAAATATAAAACCCCTAAAAAATCTGGACCACCCAAAAATATTAATCTATGGTTAGGATTGGTCCCTATGGACTCACCCCAATTGGGAGGACCCATTGGATCCATATCCTTACTATATAAACTATTTTCTGTTACACTTTACCATATGAATTATGTACATTTTTGCACTTTGCCCTATATGGTCTTTTACCCCTAAAATTTTATTTTTCTCAAAATAATAAAAATAGTTCATTACGATCATATCCAACCCATCATGCTTTCACATAAAAAATTAATAAATTTTAAATCCATGTATTGTTTGACTGGAATATAGTTGAGTACTCCTATTTAGTAACGAATATTTTCATCGCTAATTAACTAAATTATACATTTTTTAATTGGTTAGTGACAAATACTTAAGGTTGGTCGCTAATCTCTAAAGTTAGCGAGAAAAAAATTCGCTGTAATTTTTTGCTTTTTTGTCATGTTGCTCTATTATAAGGAGCAGTCATAAAATTGTACATGTGATGAGCAACTCAAAGTCGACTAACATTATCTAACTACATTTTATTGAAACAATGTATGAATTTAAGGAAATATTAAGTTTATATATGATAACATGATAGGCCCGATGGCCACAATTTATTATTGTCATTATTCTAAGAAAAATTAATTTTAGGGGCACAATTATCCATATATGATAAAGTGCAAAAATTTACATAGTTCATATGGTAAAACGTAACAAAAAATAATTTATATGGTAAAGTGTAAACACGTGAATAGTACAGGAAATTTAGTGTAATATCTTCTTATTCATATTAAAATGAACTATATGTATATTCTAATTTAAAACTAGTGTACGTAATAGTTTTTGAACATTAATGTAATTTGGAATAATCGATCATTATTTTTCTAAAAAATATAAATTGAAATTAGCGATCTTTTCAAAGTTTTAACGGCATGACTGATATATAGGAATGATGTAGAATTGGGATGGGTATTCCCAAACTCTTTCGCATTCACATGATTGATATACTCTAAGGTTGGGAATGAGTATATTCGCAGCTATAGGATTAGCAATGGCGCAACTAGAAAAAAAATTTAATGAAAAAAATTAATTTTTTCATTATTTTTTTTGTAAAAAAAATTCTAACATAAGGTTTAAAAGAACCATATAAACTACAATTTAACTTTTTTGTAAAAAATATTCTTAATGAAAATATATTTTAGAAAATTAAAAAGGAGCGGTGGGGACCTAGGTTGGTCCCCCTTGTCTTCACCCTTAAGGATTAGCCATTCCTTCTCACCCATAAGGTTTTATGTATTCCAAATCATTCAAGAATAAACCTATTAGAGGTGAGGCCAATTGTTCAAATTTCAAACCCCATCTCTCACACTATGAAAGATGACACTTAGTGTCTTACCTATTAGAGATGAGGTCAAGTGTTCAACATCATTCTTCCCCTACAATACATTTGTATTGGTTTGAATATGCACTAAAAAAGTAAAACATAAAATCGAATATTTGTCTATAATTACAATAGTTTTTTTTTATTAGCTTTCATTCAAAGTTTTGTTTCTAATTAAATTTTGATATCTTGAACTTGAATCAATAAGGCCTTTACAACAATATTAACACTCTTATTTCCAGTGCTCTGCATACATGTGGGTAAACTCTTAATCCATAAGTATGTCGTATGATTATAATCATCGTTGTTTCATGTGTCATTCATATGAATCACAAATTGACTCACTTTCACGGAGCTGTCAAAATGGGCTATGGTCGCCTGCTCTGCCCCACCAAGGAAAGAGGGTGAGTTGAGGGTTTACTGGCCCTATAGGGATGTCAATTTTGATCAGGCCCTCAGTGTTTGGGTTTGCCATTCCGTGGCCCACGGTGAGTCGAGACTGTTATAACTTTAAAGTTGCAAACCCAAGTGCATGCGGTCTCAAGTAATAAAATTTCTCGTGAGTCCAAAGTTGATCCATAAGGAAGTTGATGGAAGTTTACAGAATAGATCTTTTATGAATGAGAAGAAGTAAATGTATTCTATACTTGTAAGAAATATTTTTGTGTTACAAGAAATGTGAGTAATAAAAATCATGAGGATTGGGGATTCACTCTTAATCTTGGATAAAGGAATAAGTATATTTTGTTACATCTTAAATTGCCACTACTGAAATCCATACACAATAAAGGTTCCTATGGGAAGATATTATATATATATATATATATATATATAGGGGTTGGATCAAATGAGACCACATAATTAGAGTGAGACAGTATGGACTAATCCTGTCCACAAATATATAATTTTAGATGGTTGAGATTTACCCAATTTAATAATCTTTTTTAATTTAATTTAAATCTGTAAAGGGCAATATTGTAATTGTATAATTACACCAAATCTATGTCAATTATTTTGCATGTTAACCCTTTCGAGTTTCGCCCGCTTCCCTTCTCATGACATTCAACTTTATTTAGGCACTTGAAAAACTAAAGCGTCAATTGGCTAAGGCCGATGCTGCATTAGAAGCTCGCAAGAAGCCCCCAGCAGACACGGGTCCACGTGTGGTTAATTGGCGAAGGTCTTGTTATAGATGAATGGGTAAGTATCTAAAGTTGAAATATTGTCAATTTTTACGTGAATGATGCTATTATGCTAATTGTGGGTTTTATTATCTCTTTTGTTATTTAGAAAGAACAAAGGGAGAAATATCTTGCTCGGCAGCAGGTTGAGGCGGTTAATTCAGCGAGATTGGGCTTAGAAGTGGCGGCGGGTGGGCCCCAAAAGTGGAAGGTGGTGTCTCCGTCGATGTCCGCCGTCTGGTTTTTTTAAGGAGATTGAAGGCGTGCATCGTGTACTTCTTTTAAGGTTTTTTTTAATTTTTCTTTTATTGCGTATTCTTATGTTTTGGGGAGAATGTGATTGCCAGTTCAAATTATTATCGTAGGGTTTAGTTTGTGTCTTTCATGTATTTTTTTAGTGATGGTTGTTAAGGTTTTGTTAATGGAGGTTCTAGGTTTTTTTCAAGGTGAAGAAGACAGATTTATATGTTTAAATGTATACTTACGTTTTAGTAGGTTACTGTATACTTATATGTTTTTCGATGTATACTTAGATGTGTTTTGCTGTATAAGTAGTTAATTTTTGATGTATGTATTTATGTTGTTGTATACTTATGTTTTTTGTTGTATACTTATATGTGTTTTGCTGTATACTTATATGTGTTTTGTTGTATACTTATATTTTTGTTTGACAATTGTAATCAGTAAAATTATGTTAAACATACAGCAAAATAGTGTTAAGTATACATCAAATATATGCTAAATATACATCACTAATGAGCGTGATTTTCTCTCTCTTTATAATTGATTTACTTAATCCACGGTCCCCACATATTTTTGTTTGACCATTTTAATATGTAGTAAAATTATGTTAAACATACAGCAAAATAGTGTTAAGTGTACATCAAATATATGCTAAATATACAACACAATAATGAGCGTGATTTTCTCTCTCTATATAATTGATTTACTTAATCCACGGTCCCCACATGTTAATGAGCGTGATTCTCTCTCTATATATAACTGGTTCCTTGATTCGCGGTCCCCACATATTTTTGTTTGACCATTTTAATATGCAGTAAAATAGTGTTAAATATACATCAAATATATGATAAGTGTACAACATACTGTATGGCAGAGCACATGCGTGATTTTTTCTCTCCCCACGTGATTTTCTCTCTCCTAATAAATGATTTCATATTTAGATGGTCCCCCACTTGGGTAATTTGACTACTATACCCTTATTTTGATTTAATTAAATATTTAATGTAATTATAACCCCTATTTATCTTAGCCATTGATATAACTAAAGGAGGGTTGACATGAGTCCACATTGTCACACTATAATATGTGGTCTCATTTTATCCTCCCCATATATATATATATATATATATATATATATATATATATATATAAATCATGCAATGAGGTGAACATGTTGTTGTATTACCAATTATAATTTATCTTATAACACCAATACTTGTTTATGGAATAAGTATTTATACATTCTTTTATCTACAACAAATCAACGATCTACATTAGTAGTCGGTTAACATAAAACCAAAAATTTAACTAAATAGAATCAAGTATTTGTTATGCCAATAGATACACATAAATCAAGAAACACCACTAAATAAGAAGGGTTTAATCTAAAAAACAATGTGATAATACAAAACAATAAAATGTAATGTAAATCTACAATCATTCTTTTTCCTTTATCAAGAGTTTCACATATTTTTCTCAATAAAATAAACTTAGAAAGACATGAAGAAAGTAGAGAAAACAAAAGGTTGAAAAAAAATTAAAAAAAAAACATTTTATGAATATTAAAAAACTTATTACAATATAAGAAAAACAATAATGAAACTTTCTTTTGACCCTCAATCTCATACACAAGCTCAATTTTTCTCCACAAAAACTTGATTTTTGGCTAATGCTTATGTCCTTTATTTATAGCCAGCAAACAAAGTCCCTTTGGTAATATTTTATTCTTTATTTTTAATACAAGTGAGAAATCGGAAAATTCACACCAAATTCTCCACCTTCTTTGACTGGCATTTTTTTTTTCCAAATTTTCTGCTCAATCTGCAAGATTTTCTTCCACAAATCAATTCTTTCATGTGTTGACTTGATTTTCCAACTGATTATCTTTCAATTTCAACTACAATGGACCAAGATATGATTGCATTAATGAGATGTGGTTGACATGCGTGATTAATCATTGCAGTAACTTGTTTGATTTTTTGAATTTTACCAAGGCCGAATATGACTTTTATGTTCAGCAACAATGTTGTAGCTCTATGTATTATGGATCCTCAGTTATTTCAGCTCAAATGGACTTGGGGTCTTCGAGTTATTCCCAAAATTTGAAACTTGTCCAATTCTGGAAAGTAAATGAACATATCTTCAAACTTCAAATTGTGATGCATTTTTTATCCAAGAAAATATCATTCCAAACTTTGATTTGGGTTTCAATATCTCTGTAAATTTCTAAATGAATAGATTGTAAATCCATATCTTCAAGAATCATCCCAAAATCAAGTCGAAAATGAAATTTATGCACGTTGATCTGGACCTACAACCAAAATGCATTCTAATACAATTTTGTGTTGATTTTCTATTTTATTTCTAACATATACTAATACTAAAAGTTTATATTAATAAAAATACTAATAATTAAATAATATTATAAACCAAAAATAATCGTACATTTTAATGTTCATTAGGGACAGGTATGATTATCACTCTCGCCCCACAAGTACCCGCCCCAACTGCCTAATATTTTATTCGTTTTTATATATTTCATCAGGAAGCATCAGGGACGGATCTATTTGCTTTACCACGTGGGGTAGATGGGATGTGTTTGGGTCTTCAAGGACCCATCTCGTCCCGCATATTGTCATCCCTAACTGGTCCGCCCATTTTTTATTTTTTAAAAAAATAGAAATATTAGAGTTTATATAATCTATTTTGCACAATAGTCGTGCGTTGAGCTATTATATAGTCCAAATATTCGTCTGCTGTAATTTTTAATTTGTTGTAAAGTTGAGACAATAAATTATAACTTTTATTTTCATCACTTTCTTAAATTTGAGATCAATTAAAGTAGAAAGTGTAGGTCCCAAGTGGTGTGGTGTAAGGTTTAGAAGGAGGGGGTTGAATAAACCTTACCAAATTTTCACTTTTTAGTCCTTTTAAAATATTCAACAGAGTTGACTCAAATCAGCTAATTCCTTGGGGGACAACTAGGTTGGCTATCTTGACAAAGTTACCCACTCAATGACACTGATCGATTTGTTGATAGTATAACTTAGTTGCGTCAGCTAACACTTAACTTTTAGATGATTTGGTTTTTAACAGCGGAAGACTTAACACCCTTTGTAAATTTTAAGCACGTTTTTAACACTTATTTTAGCACTTGTTATTATCAGTTGGATAGCAATATAACTTATCAGCAGATATAAAAATATAAGCAAAAACGTAAATGTTGAAAGTAAATGACACAAGCAGATTTATAGTGGTTCAAGGATGGGGTAATTCCTCTAATCCACTCTTCTCCAACTCCTGGAGGAATCCACTAAGTAACAGATTAGGTTACAAAAAAGATCTTCAGTCTAGAGACAGCCTTGATCACACAGCTGGCTTCTCCTGCGACTCAGCTTTTTCACAAGATAGTTGCCTTGCTACTTCGGCTCCTTTCAAGCCTTTGGAATTGATCACACAGCCTTCCAACAAACTTAAAACTTCTGGTTCGATCTTGAACCTCACTACAACTCCTTCAAACTTGGAGACTAAACTCCTTTTTGTTCTTGAAACTTTTTTTCTTCAACTGGTTGAAGTAATCTTTCCTTCACAGCGTGTGTTGGATCGAGTTCCTTCGAGATTTAGGTTTGAGGAATTTTCTTGATAAGCTTTGAGAATATTGCAGGTTATGCTTGCTTGTAAGATTGATTTTTGCTCGTGTAAATCGTTTTTGCTTGGTCACCTATGCTTCCTCAGTCTTTTATAATGCTCATTTGAAAATTTGCCCGTTGAAGAGATATACTATTTTCAAATGACACTTCTTGTTCGTTGGCTTGTATTTTCTTGGATTGCAGCAATGTGATGTTGACCCTTCCTCGTATTAAATGCCTCTGCAGCTTTATAGGGTCTGACACATGCTTCAGTGTTTCCTATTAGTTTATCCTTTTTGCATATTTCCGGGCCAAACACTTTAAGACCTGGCAACTTAGACTTAATACTATATTGAGTAATATCCTTGACTTCCTTCCAACGGATCAATGTCAGTTGTCTTGACTTGACTGCTGCCTTTACCCCTTGACTAGAGTCTTCTCGAATCGTATGCGAATGACTCAACTGTCACTTCAACTGTTAGACTTGGCTTCTTTATTGACTTGACTGACACTTCATTATCCTTCACACAGCTGTTTCTCAGCCGTGTCTCCTTCAGTCGAGTCTTTGCTTTCCATATTGACCATACTCAGCTGACATACATCGAAGTTTTCACTCTTGTCTTCAGTTGACTTCTTGTATTCTTCGACATAGCTGACTTCACTCAGCTCTTTCAGTCCTATCTATTACAACATAGAAATACAAGAAAAATGGGGTGCCAACTTCATATTCTAAGTTTTACATGGTATCATCAAAATCTAACAAATAAATTTCCTAACATAATTTTTTTTAAAAAAAGCCATTTAGTAGATTTTCTAATTTAGTGATCTTTGGTATTTCGATCATAACTTTATCTACAAAGTTAATATTAAAGTAATTCAAGTTTTATTGAGAAGCCAACAAGTAGAACTACAACTTATAAGAAACATTAAAATCAAATTATTAATGAAAAGTAGTTTTTTAATTATTTATAGACGACCCGACCCACCCAACCCACGATCTGTGACAGGTTGGGTTGAGGGTTTTTTGCCTCACCACCTCGGCGAGGCTGCCCCACCCTGCCAAATAGTGAGTAGCCCACCTTGCCGATCTGTTTTGACAACTCTACTCATTTGGGAAGTCAAAGAATCAAATTCACTTTCGAGTGGTCCAGAGATTATGAATTCTCCTTTGGGAAATCCATACAGAGTCCTTCGGGATTAGCGCTAATTATAAACCATCTCACAGAGTGGGTTTGGTCACATATAAAATTGTTATTATAAGATATCTACATGTTATAATTGGGGTATTCCCCACTAATTTATTATACTCGTGTCATGTTCATTATGTTTATTATAGGTTCAGGGATAGGACAACTAGACTTACAACACTGAGGAACGAGTCTTCTCCATTTTGTTAAAGATTTTGCTAAGACTTGTGTTTTATAATGAACTTAAGTTCTCTTATTGCAGACCTTTTCTATGGTTGTTGCAAACCTTATTGCAAAATTAGGATTCCTATTTAGGTATCCAAAGAGTAGTTCTCTTTTGGAAAATTCATATAGAATTCTTCTTTACTAATGTTAACAATGGACCGTCTCACAGATTGGTAGCAGAATAGGCCTATTGTTGGGGGTTATATACTCAAAACATTCTTTTTGTATTAACTTTATTTTTTTATTGTTTGAATGAGAGTCATTTAGTCAAATGTTTGTATATTATATTTGTTACATATTTGCATGTGTCTAATAATCTATATTTTATAGATAATATGGTGTATGGTGTCACATAGAATATCATATTTTCGGTGCCTTATAGAGTATAAGTAATTATTCATAACCTATATGGATTTGGACAAGCTATTGGTATGGTTGCAATATAATCTGGTATTAGTCTAACTTGACTATGAGATTATACTGGTACATTTTATGTTGTATTAAATAGGACCACGCGAGGTTGTTCTCTTTATAATAGTTATAGAAGTAAACAAATACATGTGTTATTATGGATATTTATTCTCCTAATCTGGATTTACTAAAGGGACATGTATGCACAATGTACATTATTTTGACTCATCAAAGAGTGAGTATCATTTTTCAATCAATAATATTGATGGATTGGGTAATGACATTGTGTGTATGGTCAAGTGTTGATTATAAAATGAATACATGTCCCGATTTGTCGGGTTAGTGATGTCCCCTATAGGAAGTCATAAGGATTGTCATGTAAACCATGTAGGGAGATTTATCCCGGCATATCAACAAAGTTGTGTGGTACTAGTCGATGATATAAGATATTGATTAATGTAGTTATCCGTAACTTAAATTAACCAATGGACATTCAAAATCTTAAACATGGTGAGACTAATGAGCATATAATAAAAGAAGCCCATTATAATTTGAGATTAAGATGGTAGTGCAGCAATAACTTCTTAGTGGATCGAATTATTATTGATTGGCCTAAGTTATGTGCCTAGGCCGAACATATGAGACTTAGACCGATCAAAAGACTTAACCCACATTTCTCCTCAAGGTCCCTATTGTAGCCTATATATCACCTCTTAATTCCTCGTCGAATTACACAACACTCAATCTAAAAAGTCATTTTCTAAAGAAAAAAATGTAAGGGATATTTTGGGCAGATGAGGAAAAAGATTAAAGGATCTTCGTCCACAGGTCGTTCAATTCAAGGTTAGGAATATAATAGAAGATCGTCAAGTTTGTTGGGTAGTTTGTGTTGCTGTGTCGACCACAGATTACTGGGAAGAACAGATCGTTAGACAAATCAGATTGCGAAACAGTTTGAGTTGTTGAGATTTGCAAATCTTTTGGAATATACATATCGTATTGCAGTGATCATGAATTTCTAGGATTCACGAGTTCAATCTACATCAACTTCTTCTCTTTGTTTAAAAATATAAACTGTGAACCCCATTTGTCTGATGCGCTAGGGTATATCACGGTTAGATACCTTTTAAATGTTAAGCAATCCATACACAGTAAAATAGAGATTATGATCCTGCACTACCTTCATGTAGACTTGCGAAAAACAAAATATGTTTTCCAAAACCAATGTTTTTTGAGACAGTTTTATTGGAAAAAATGTGTTGTCAAGGGAGAATCATACTCATGTTTTCAGTCGTGTGCCTATTCCGAGTGTAACACATTATCTAAATGTTTTTGTATTTATGGAGCATGGGTTGTGTTTTGATTGGATTTAAAATATTTTGATGATATGATAAGTTATGATAGATGAATTGTGATATAAAGTATTTAAGATTTAATGCGATTTAAATATGAGCATCCAATATGACTTAGAAAAAACTGTCATGAGAACTTAGATCAATCTAGTGATGGTTTAGAAATTTCACTAACTATCACGAATATGATTTTTTCAATGATTTTTTAATTTTGTCCTCAAGATACGACTTAAACTTTATAAATATGCTTCTAGGAATTGGTTTTCTTTATGTAGAGTTTAGGATGAGATGTATTGATTATAAGGAGGATTTATTTGATCATAAAACAAGTATCCTGATCTGAGGATAAAAGATATGTTTGATTAGTCAAATAATCTAGCGTCTTCTCTAAGATCAATCTGAGGCATCAATATCGCTTTATGAAGTTCAACAAGTTTAAATTATGGTTAGATTATGTAATATTTTCTTGGTCATGTTGTTACCACGTGAGAATATAAGTTAACCTAGTTAAAGTCGAAATTGTTAATGAATGGTGTGCGTCTACTGTTGTAAATGAGCTTCTAAGTTTTCTAGGTCTTTCTAGGTATTACATAAGGTTTATAAAAAGTTTTTTGATGATTTCAACACCAATGACCATCAAGGTTGTTGCAATCACTTGATGTTCCAGAATGGAAGTTGGAGCATATACCATTGGATTTTGTTATAAGTTTGTCGCAACCATCTTAGGAAAATCATGTCGTATGGGTTATTGTTGATGGGTTGACCAACTCTGCACACTTTCTGCATGTGGCATATAGTTTATATCAATTTGTGTAATTGTACATAAGAGAAATAATGAGACTATAGAACAACAATACTAGGTTCACTTTAAATTTTTGGAGAAGCTTGCAACAAGCCATGGGAACAAAGTTAAACATACAACATACCATCCACAGATGGGTGGACAATCTAAAAGAACAATACAATTCTAGAGGATGTGTATTTTGGATTTCAGTGTGATTGAGAATCATATTTACCTAGTGGAGTTTGCTTATAATAATAATTACCAAGCAACAACTGGGATGGTTCCATATAGACGTTTAATAGACGAAAATATAGGTAACCAATATATTGGGTTGAAGAAGATTTTTTTAGACCCAAGATTGTAGAACAAACTATGATTGTGTTTGATAAATTTACAGAGAGAATCAAAGCTACTCAAGATAGCCAAACGCCATATATTGATAGATGAAGAAAATAAATGCAATTTGATGTAGGGAAAAGGTGTTTTAGTATGTGACTTCAATAAAAGGCGTTATGAGATTTGGTAAGAAATTGAGACCAAGATACATTGGTCATTTGAGATCCTATACAGTTTTGACTACCACAAAAGTTCCATTTTTAAAAAATTCCAAATAATATGATTTTTGGATATGTTATATTTTGGTATATTTATTATTATTTTTTCAAATGGAAAAATCATTTTGTTTTATATTTATTTAAATATAAAGTTTTCTCCACAATTGCGCATATTTAAAGTGGCAGCAATTTTGGTTTCACAAATTCAAAATCCATAGCTAAACATTTTGGACCTTCCTAAAGTTTTATATAATACCAATTTGAGTCAATTATCTACTATAAAAATTCAATAATTCCATTTTATGGTTTATGAGAAGATAAAGTTCAATCCCATCTGCACAATAATTTAGTATCTTTCAAACCAACCAAGTGTTAGATAAATATTTTTATCTTGATTATGATGATTTTATATAAATGAGTTTTATATCAAAACAATGTCCCCAAATGTTGTCCAAATACTTCAAAATATTTTCCATGATTTTTACTAAGCTTTTGAAGTACTTCTTGAATTTTATTTTTAACAAAAATCGGACAACTTCTCTGTATTGAGGTTGATCGGTCGCCCTATAAGGCAACCCATACCTGAAAGTTTGACAAAATAGAGAACAAACAGTGGGGTGACATAGGAGAGGGAGACTGGTCGCTGTAGGGTTACGACCGGTGCCTGGGTTGAGTGAATTCATGTCAAAATGTCTCTGTTTCGAGGGGACCAGTTAGACCCTAGGGGAACCGGTCACACTCTTGGTGGACCAGTCGTCCTAGACGTTGACCAGTCCAACCCTCACGGCATCCTGTGTTAAAATATACTTCAACGGTTTTTTTGATTTCGAATTTGCTAGAGGGCGACCGGTCGTCCTAGTGTTTTATCAGCAGAAACTGTCCGTTGCAACAGACAACTCTCATGAATTTGTGGATTTCCTTCTAACAGCTATTTCTTGGAATTGTTTGATCTTTCTTTTGCAGAATTTACTCAATTAGGAGGAGTCTATCCTTCTAACAGCTATCTCATGAGTTGAAGGATCAAACGCACAAAACATAAAAACACAACAACACAAGACAAACATACAATACAACAAGTAAAAACCAGCAAATTCTTTGTTCTTCACTTTCAACATACTTGTTGTAAAAGTCTAAGCTTATTACTTTCACATTTTGCTTATTAGGCTATTCATTCTTGATTACACTTGCACTTTCACAGTTGTATACATCATTTGAGTTGCAATCTTGATTGTTTCAAATCATCCAAAACAAGACATATTTGTTAAGTCTTGTGGTAAGAACACACTTGGTTGATTATCTAGGTGTTGAAGAGTTTGGTGCTCTTCATTGTTGTAAGAAGATTTTGGTGATCTTCATAGGTGGTGTTGTAAGAAGAGTGTGATACTCTTCAAGGTAAAGGTTGTAATAGTTTGGTATCTATTAATGAACTTTTTCCTTTTCAAAATCCATTCGGATATACCGGGTGGTAGAACACATAGGCCATACGTGGGTTGAAGATCTCTAAATCATTGTGTGTTGATTTTATTTTTGCATTTCTACTTCTTCGCCATTTCATATTCGAAAAAGAGGGCGTAAATGGAAAATTGGGAAAATCTATTCACCCCCCCTCTAGATTTTCGTAGCCACTTGGACTAACAAGTGGTATCACAACCAAACTCTTTGCAAGCTCGTTTTATCTTTGCGAGTAAAGAAGAGATCCATGGCTACAAACAAAAGCTACCTCATAACTGGCATCTCCACCAACAAGCCACCGCTTTTTGATGCCAACAACTACGCCTTTTGGAAGGACCAAATGGAATGATTCCTACAAGTTGCGGGTTTGATATTTGGAATGTGGTCATTGAAGGAGTTACCCAACCGACAAAGAAATTGGAAGATGGAACTTTGGCTCCCAAAAGTTTCAAAGAATTTAATGAAAATGATAAGAAGTCATTCTCTCTCAGTGGTAAGGCCTTAAACATTTTACATTGCTCTCTCACAGCTACTGAGTATAATCGGATTCGAGGAATAAGGTCGGCTTATGAAGTTTGGGAAAAATTAGAAACCATTTATAAAGGTACTAAAAAAGTTAAACAAGCTAGAAAACCCATGCTTGTTAAATATTTTGAAAACTTTATAATGTTCAAGGGTGAAGGGATTTCTAAAATGGTGGAAAGGCTCGACAAGATAGTCAATCCTTTATTGGCGCTCGGAAAAGTTATTTCGGAAGAAGATAAGGTTAGTAAAGTCTTGAATGCTCTCCCGTATCATGGTCCAAAAAAGTGACGGCTATAACGGAAGCTCAAAATCTTGAGACTCTCAAGTTTGATGAGCTAATTGGTAATCTACTTATATATGAAGTCTATCTCAAAGAAAATAAGAATTCCAAACCATCCACCTCTCAATCGGGTATGGAACCTATACCTAAAGGCCTTGCTTCAAATTCAAATAATTCATATTATGCTAGTGATGAGGAGGATGAGGAATCTGCCACCCTTGTTCGAAAATTTGCAATATTTGTTAACAAAAACAAGGCAAGAAAAGTTAGAGACAACTCTTGCTTTAAATACGGGAAATCAGTCACTTTATAGCCGATTGTGCAAAAATGGCGGAGGAGGAGCAAAAGAAAAAAAAGCCTTTTTCCAAAAAAAAAGCTCTCAATGCGGATGTCAAAAATATGGGATGAACTTCTTGCATAATCCGATGATGAAGAGGAAACTGAACACGGTCTTATGGCCATAGACGATGATAATAACGAGGTACGCTCTAACTCTTCCTTTTCTTCTTTAATTGATGAACTCCAATGTGATTATGATGAATTACAAAATGAGTTTAAAGATATGATTTGAAAGTACAAAAACTGGAATAAGGAGTTTAAAGAGTTATAATTAGAAAAAGACAAGTTATTTACTTCTTATAAATCTCTTGATCATGCTCATTCTATTACTCTTGCTAAAGTACAAAGTCTTGATTCCAGAAAACAATTGCTCACTAAAGAGATTGAAAATTTGAAAAAGAATGTGCAACGTTTCAACTTGAGTACATTGGTGCACAAAGAAGTGAGCAATAAAAATTCGGACTTGTTTATAAACCTTTTCAAACCAATTTCAAGAAAAATAACCAAGCTCCAACTTTTATTCGTGCTAGTACTCCGAGAATAATTACTTGCTTTTATTGTGGTAAAAATTGATATCTTGCTAGTACATGTAAACTTAGAAATAGCAATAATCATTTTTGGAGACCCAAAGGTCTCAATGCTAACCCCCATGGACCCCAAAACTCTAAGGTGGCTAAAAATAATTTATTTGTAGGTAATTGGGGCAATAACAATCACGGGAGATTCCAAATGGCTCATGGATAGTGGATGTTTGTGCCACATGACCAGAAAAGAAGAACTTTTTACCAATATCAAGCTCCAAGACGAAGGGATGGTTATGTTCAGGAATGGCAAAGGCAAAATTCTTGGCAATGGAGACATTGGTAATTCTTCTTTCTCTCTTCGTGATGTTTTATTAGTAGATGGGCTTAAGTTCAATTTGATAAGTGTGAGCCAACTTTGTGATTCAAATTAGGGATAAAAACATTTAACCCCGCAAACCATTCGAAATTTTACACTTAGCCATACGAACTTCGAAACGTTACACCTAAACCCCCCCAACTTTGCAAAATTTTACACTCTTAAATTCCGGTTTTACCCTTATTATCATAAAAGTTGGTTTTTAGTTTACCCTCTACATTTACTCCTTATGGTCTTTCGATCCTCGTTTATTAAGAACTTTTAGTTATATTTATTATATTTATGTAATTAACAATTGGTGAGGAGAATTTTCTCCAAGAAAATGGATCTGGACAATTGTCCAAAAGATGTCTACCTTACTGGACATATCGTCAAATTTTGACGATGTATGCACAAGAACTTGCAGGAGCCGATAGGGAAACCTTGAGACACTACAATAGACAAGTCGCAGGTTATCTGAGTTTTCTTATGGTAAATCATATATTATATGTTGATATGATGAATCGTCAGGAAGCATTCCATGAAAATGCCCATCAAAATCATGATTCTTGATGAAGTACTAGAATGGAACGAGATACTTCCAGACACATCTAAGTTCTCAAAAGATCTTAGAGAAGTCCAAAAGACGGTGCAGAATTATGGCAACTGCCATAATCATCTACCAACACAAGTTCATCAGATTCAAAACCAGATGGAGATTATGGTAAAATATCAGAAGGAAACTCTTGAAATCCTTCATGATATTAAAAAAAAAGTCAAGAATTTGGAGAACAGACCAAGTTCGTCCGGAGTAAATAAACGTATTGGTTTCGGAACAGTATCCTATTTACACCAGAATGGGAAACCAGCCGAAGTTGTACGTAAAATCCATCACAAACCAAAGGTGATGGATATGGAGAGGATCAATTTAAAGATCTACATGACCTTGCAGAATCCTTCGCAGGATTAGGAATTGTAGATTTAAAGATGAACGCAGGAGATAGATCAACTTTGGTTACTCTTGACCAATATGGAAGACCACCTCCGCTACTGTGACGCCCGGGGCCAAAGAGGGCGGGAGTGATCGCCGGTGCAAGAAGGCACAAACAAGGAGCGGCTTCTGGCAGGCTTCTAGGTGGAGGGGGACATGAATGAACCGATCTCACACCTGAAGAGGAGGAGATTCTGAGACTGTGTAGGTATGGGACTATACAGTTGAAGAGATCTTAAAAGATGGGATAGGTACTACTCATACCAACAAGATGCATCTTCTTTTTTGGTGCTCGTCATATAAAAACTCTGAAGTTAAGCGTGCTTGGCCTAGAGAAATTACATGATGGGTGATCCCCTGGGAAGCTGCTCTTAGGGTGCGCGTGAGTGAGGACAAAGCGTGCTGGAAAGACTTGTGTTGGTTTATGGGGACAATCATCAATTGTGAAAGGCGGACCATTATAGATGGTATCAGAGCCGGACCTCTCTTAGTAAGGTGTGGTTCGGGGTCGAACCAAGCGGAAGTTGGTGGGCATGTGACACTTGGGGACGAAGAGGGCGGGGAGTAATCGCAGGTGCAAGAAGGCACGGACAAGGAGCAGCTCCTGGCAGGCTTCTAGGTGGAGAGGGACATGAATGAACCGATCTCACACCCGAAGAGGAGGAGATTCTGAGACTGTGTAGGTATGGTACTATACAGTTGAGGAGAGCTTAAAAGATGTGATAGGTACTACTCATACCAACAAGATGCATCTTCTTTTCTGGTGCTCGTCATATAAAAACTTTGAAGTTAAGCGTGCTTGGCCCAAAGCAATTACATGATGGGTGACCCTCTGGAAAGCTGCTCCTAGGATGCGCGTGAGTGAGGACAAAGCGTGCTGGAAAGACTTGTGTTGGTTTGTGGGGACAATCGTCGATCGTGAAAGGCGGGCCATTACTACCACCACCAGTAAATGCCAACGTTGCAGAGAATTCGGGTTCAAATCATGGAGATAAACCAATGCCTCACGCTGGAGATTTTACTACAAGAAGAGATCATGTTGTTACAGGAACTCGACAACCTTCCAAAAGGCCAAATCTATATAATATGCCTTATGGAAGATCGTAGCTTCATCCAATACATCCATATGGATTGATGTTAAATCTGGATATCCCAGATTTTAAAAATTTGAGAAGTCCTTATTGATGATTGGGCATCAGCAATAAGAATTGCAGCAGGTACACTCGATCTTTCAAAGGATGGATTCAGCTTACTCCTTGAGATGAGTTTTGAAGGATCTGTAAAGATTGCATGGGATATGACGGGACCAAAAATGAAAAGTACCGTCACAGCTGGAGAGTCATTGAAAGGAATTATCGATAATATGGCAATATTATTCAAAATCCATTTTATAGGCACATGCTATTTTGAGGGATTGGAAGAAGGGAAAAGAAAAAGATACAAACAAGCCAAAGATACATGATATTGACGAATATATCAAGTTGTTCACCGAATACTGATGGAAGTCCAAGGTGGAAGACAAAGAAGCTTCGCAACTATTCTTTGCGAAGATTCCAAGCTCCTGGAGAGACATGCTTATCAGGGAATACACAAGTGCAACATATTTGGATACAGTGGCCAGAAGAAAGTCATTCCTAAAAGCCAAACTATCTGAATGGTGCCATCAGGCAGCACTATACAGGATTATAAGAGACTACGAGGAATTAACAAAACAGTTCCTCTATGTTGCATAGACGATGACATCCCAACTGTTGTGGGAGGTCAACCACGGAGGCATTAGAAAAAGGAGAGAAATCATCCATACAGCCGTGGGAGTAGTAGCAAAAGGAGTAGGTCTTCATAGAGACCTAGAAGGTTTTGGTCAAAACAAAAGGCCCGAAGTTACAAATCAGGGCAAAGGCCAACACCAAGCAGGAGTACAGCCTCTTCATCAGGTTCTAACCAAGGGAATATCAGCAGGACCCCGGGAAAAAGAACTTTCAGAGCTCACACCAGAGCTAATGAAAGTTTCAAAGATTGTAATTGCTGGATATGCGGAGCAAGAGGGCATATCTCAACTGATTGCCCAGAAAATCAAAAGCGAGGAATTAGACAGTTTGAAGCTACACCAGAATTCGAAGAAGCTTTCTATTATCAAGATCTGATACAGGTATATCAATTTTAGGATCTACCATTAGATGAAAGCATCTACGAAGAAGAGATCTATTTTGACGATGGAAGTGAATCTAGTTCAGAATCAGAGTAAAGAAGAAATTCTTCAGTAGACGGTTAGGGAGGATATGTCAGGATTCCTCTCTCACACTATAGTTTCTCATAAAACTCTTATTAGAATTATGAAGGAAGATCCAAAGCTTCAGATTTATGATAGTTTTACAATTGGAGCTATTGAAAAGGCTTTGGATAAGATTGGTTTACGTAATAGAAAACACCAAATTATCCACAGGGTAACTACCGAAGAATTTGCCATTCCGATGGAGTTCACTGGTAACCTGATCGAAATGCAGTTGGTCCCTTATCGAGAAGTTTAAGAAATCAAAAGCAGAGTCAAGAGGGAAGTTGTAAACACAATCTCATGGATTCATATCGGAGCCATATGAGTTATTATTAAGGCAACATTCAAAGAAGGAATTGATTCACCACTCAACTTAGCTATCTTTGATTTGCAAATCTTAAATCTCAAGGATTCATGCCTTGGAGCAGTCACAGGAAATTTGTATGCAGGGAAATTGATATTTAATGTCTATCCTAGAATTGCATACAATTTGAGAGATCGTGACTTCAACAGAGCCTTAACCCTTCATCAAAACTTCAAAAGAATAGATTTGATGAAATAAAGGAATAGACCTTACTCGATCACATACAAGATTTCATATGCTCTCTCGAATACACATCATTCAGAAGTACTCTTGAGAAAGGAATTTATTGAAGTCCCAAGAATATTTGAGGACTTTGCCAGGGTGGTTTAGGGACGGCAATAGGACGGGTCGTCCAGGACCCAGACCCGCCTTGTGCCTAGAATGTGGAGGGACGGGGCGACCCGTCACGGGTCGTAGGGCGAGGCGGGGCGACCCGTTCTGCCCCATTTTAAATTAAATTAAATTAAAAAATTGAAAAAATATATATCTACAAAATATTATTTACAAAATTTATTATTATCAATTTAAAAATATTAAATATAATATAAGAATACATAAAAATATATAATATATATTATATATATGCAAAATATATATTAAAATATATTTTAGAACTAAAAATTCTAGGCGGGGCGGGTACCCGCGGGACGAAAGTGATACACAGACCCGCCCGGCCCTGCCCTGGGTCACAGAGCGGGGCAACCCAAATGGGGTGGGCCAAGACCGGCACCCACGGGTCGGGTCAATATTGTCATCCTTAGGGTGGTTCTACCAGAACTTATAGAGTCTTCAACTATAAAGGAGATTAATATGAAAATTTATGATCAACCAGTCTTCAACAAAAGTCGAAGTCTTAGAGTTAAGCTGATAAGGATGTCTTTCCAACAAGAAAGAATGATAAGTAGTAGTCGTTGGAAATAAAAAGACCGAGTATAGTTCAGCGAATCCCATATGTTTTCAAAACACAAGGAGAGCTGAAATGTCTAGATGGATGGAGAGAAGTTGAAGTAATATTCGACATCTCTCAAAAGGATAATATTTTTCCTTGTGATGTTCTATATTATCTCCAACAACCTATAGTTGGACGGTATCAAGAAAGCCTAAAGATGGGTGAAATTGAGCTGACTATAACAGGAATAGTAGGAAAAATCCCAAAGCAACTAATATTGGGAATTGAGTTTCTTGAGGATAATAAACATTGGGAAAGATTACAGGATGGAATGGAGTTTACAGAGGCTGATAAAAGATACATAATCAGGTACATTATCATAATATTGACATTCAACTTGCCATCTAAGTAATCTAGCCTTTTCTGGTTTTGATTCAATTTTATATTTCAGAAAAGCCTTGACAATTGAATTATCAATATTTAAAGTAAACTTTTTAGCCAGTAAAAATAGAGGCCATTTTTTGAAAGCCTTTCTGACTGCAAAGGATACTTTCTCATTAATATGCCACTAGACCATATCAGGCCCAACATGCTTCCGTAAAATTAATAAATCCCTTAAAATTCATACATTCTTTGACCGAAAACAGCACCGGGTGAGATGGTTCACAACACCACCAGTCGGAAAATTACTGTCCCTAGACCGTTTGACAAACAATTCACACTGTTCAACTTCAACCAATCGGAAAGATGATCTACAAGTTATCCGACTCCTTCAGCAACTGCTCAGCACAACCTTGGTTCATTTCCTACTCTAGGCGTATAAAGTATTTCACAAACGGGATGAATTAATAGAACATTATGACATATGTTGAAGCAGAAAGCCTCTTTTTTATTAAGAACTTATAGAAATATTTATTACATTAGTAATCTCCTTTTAGGAGGAGAATACTTGTTTAGCCTCTCATATATGAGGCTTGCACTCGTAAATACATAAAAACTTAAACACTCAGCTAACACAAATTTTCACTCAGAATTTATTATAAGAAAACTAAGGAAAATGTTTGATGTCCTCAGCTTCCTTCAAATCCTGCATTTTATAGAGTTAAGTCCGAACTTCAAAGGCGGACTTCAAATCTTGATGATATCTATGACGTCACTGCTTATGTCATATCCTGCATTATTACCTCGCCAGCTATTTTTTTTCCATGTGACTCAGCCCATGTGATGTTTGTCGGGGAATCTTTTAAAAATTTAGTTTACGTGGTCCCCGAGGATAACGCATCTTGTGAGCTGGGCCCTTGTCCTTTCCAGCTGCATAATCTTGTCGGTTGGGTTTGGGTCGGAATCCTTTTCCAAACTCGGGTTCCTTCTATTCGGGGCATGCTTGACAGATCCGATCGATTCAACGGCCAACATGCGCCATGTTACAAAATTTCCGGTAGGTTTCTTTGCTAGCCGGAATCTTGTTATCCCAGATATTCTTCTCTTTGTCTCAAAAAGTTCGTCTGCGAATCCTGTTGTTGATCTAGTCATCGAAGTCAAAAGTAAAGATCCATTTGATGAATTCTGGAAAAACTTGAATGGATAAATGACTTTGTCCATTTCGGTTAGACAAACCCAAAGACCCCATGCTCACCTTGTAGAAGCTTCGTCTTCAGAAATTGCTCCTACTAACACTGGTACTTCTTCCGGTGAAGCTTCCTTGATATATTTTAAAGCATTTCCATCTGGTCTTCTTAGCTTGATGAAATGAAAAGCTTCATTAAAGCATTTCTTCGCTGGTTCGGGAGCTGCACTGATGAAATACAGTTCCAAAATATCTCCTCTGGCCAAGTGTGGATTATTGGCCCAAGTCTCGTAAACTGCTTCCCCAATCCATTTTGGTAATTTCAAAATTTCGGGGAATCCTGGCGATACAATATAGATTGAAGCAAGAGCTCCAAAAGTATACCATTCTTGTACTTCATTTGGATGACATCCTAGTTTCATCCAAACTCTGGGATACTTGCCTGAGATATCAACCATTGTTTTTTCTAGGTTAATACCTCTTCTTGTAACTAATTTATCCCATTGTTGCTGATATACCTGCATAGGAGAAATCTTAATCTCGTCAGTTTGAACCTTAGATTTGCCTATCTGTGGCCAAAGATTCAACTCTCTCTCTTTTGCCCCAGAGGTGCTGGGTTGACTTGAAGACTCCGGTTGTGACACCGGAGCTTCAATATTCGTTACAGTTTGTACACCTTCTGGGGATGCATCATCTACAACACTTGTGATTATGATACTTGAATCCATAACCACCGGGTTAGAGCCCCGTTCTCTATTCGCCCCTTTTTGCATCGTGGGACATGCATCCTGGAGGAGAGGCCCTTACAGCGCTAAGAACAATTGTCCTTGAGCGAGCTGGCATGCTTGTATTTGACTAGAAACGGATTTCTGGTCAGCCTGTTGAAGTCGTCCAGCAACTTCTGCATTGAGACATAATGTCCTAAAATCTCGTTCTAGACTCTCCAGGTTTTCCCTGAGATGTCTTACTCATTTAAGGACCTCGTCAGCAACGCGTCCTTCCATCTTGTGTCAAAAAATCTGCAAGAATATTGTCATAAGATTTTATAATGACAATATCATAATCATAATATTGACATTCAGTTTGCCATCTAAGTAATTTAGCCTTTTTCGGTTTTGATTCAATTTTGTTTTTGAGAAAAGCCTTGACACTTAAATTATCAATTTTTAAAGTAAACTTTTAGCTTGATAAAATTAGAGGCCATTTTTTGAAAGCCTTTTCGATCGCAAAGAATTCTTTCGTTGATATGCCATCGATTTGCTTCACTTGGTGTGAATAAACCACCGCAATATCTCGCATGGCACTTCTTCATTTGGTGTAGCCTTTGTAAGAAGCCGCTTCACCAATCATCACTGGCATCGTGTATAGAACAGATTCATCCTCGTCTTGTGGAATTGCAAGTTTTGGAAGCTTTTTACAAACTTCCTTTAGTTGCTTTATCCCTTCTTGATGTTCATCTTCCCATTTGAATATATCATCTTTCTTGAGTAATGGGCTGAACACCTTCCTGTAATGGGCCAGATTGTTTATGAACATTCTAGCAAAATTCACAACTCCAAGAAAACTTTGAAGTTCTTTCTTGTCTTTCAATGTATCTGGAAATCCTTTTATCTTTTCCACAATATGGCTTTGTAGGACGATTCTAGATTCATCAATTTCAATTCCAAGGAATTTAATCTGTCTTGTAGCAATCACTGCCTTCTTCTCATAAAGCACTAATCCTTCCTTGTGGCAAACATCTGAAAATATTTCTAAATGTTTAAGATGATCCTTCATGTTCTTTGATGCGATTAGAATGTCATCAATATACATGGACATGAAACTGAAATAATCTTTGAAAAGACTATCCATCTTCCTTTGATACATTTGTGGTGCATTAGCTAATCCCATCGGCATCACGTTCCAAATATAATGTCCTTGTGGTGTAGAAAAAGTGTGAACTTCTTACTCTCTTCCTCCATCTTAATCGGTAAAAACCCATTTGCAATCGAACTTTGAGAATATCTTGGCACCTTTGATACTGATTAACGGATGTTCTCTCTTGGGATATAGTATCCGTCAAACTCCAAAATGTTATTAATCCTTTGTAATTAATAAATGTGTCTTCGCTTTCCTCTTTTAAATTCTCCATGGTTTCGACTAAGAATCTGGATCGCTATATGGAGAAACTCCTGGTGAAATCAACTTAAGGTCAAGATGTTCCTTCAGTATCTTCTGCATATCCTCACGATCCAACTGATTCATAAGGATTGGTTTGAATCTCACGAACTCGTACTCCTTTCCTGGTTTTACCTTTAAGGATGCTTTTAGCTCGTTCTTATCCCACCATGCCAAAGGATTTTCATTATAATTCCTTTGGATCTTCTTCTTGATATCCTCGAGAGATATTTGTTCTTCTATTGTAACATCACTCTGTGGATTCTCCATTAGGCTCATCATCAATTCTGCAATAGCCTTTGGAGGTACTCGTTCTTCTCCTTGTATTCTGAATGAATACAAGTTATTATCCCATCATTTTATATCTTTTTGTTTCGAACCATATTGTCGAAAGGATATTAATGCATCGCCAAATCTTCTCTTATCCGCCATTTTTGGATTTTGATGTTTGACTTCATCACTACGCTTGCTGCGAAAATTAATAGGCATTTTTCTGTAAAATGCTTCCCGCAGTCTCTGGACAATGATCTTATGAACACATAATGTTGTGAAAATAAGTCTTCTTGTCTCATTTTCTTGTGTAAATCACTTAAATGTTTGTAGAAAATTATTTTCTAGCAAAACATCTGCTCCCATATCATGGAAATAGATTGGTGGCGTCTTAACTTTGTACCATGGGGTACCACCTGCACCTCCAATCATAATTTTTGCCTGTTTAATTCCTCGATTAAGGATAAGAATCCTTTTAGAGAAATCTCTTCCTGCAATAGCTGGTAAGTCTTCTCCAATTTATTTAGGAAAAACATCCGGCTTTGCAAAGACATATTTAAGCACTGAATCAATATAGGCGGCGAAATACTCAGCCTTGTATTCAACATATAACATTCCGATAGGAATATATATGGAGAATGGACTAGTGGTCATCTGATTTTGTATCTTTTATCAGCCACTGTGAACTCCATTCCTTCTTGTAATCTTTCCCAAGGTTTATGGTCCTCAAGAAATTCAATCCCCAATATTAACTGCTCTGGGATTTTCCTTGCTACTCCTGTGACAATTAGCTCAATTTCACCTATCTTTAGGCTTCCTTGATACCTTCCAACTATCGGTTGTTGGAGATAATATAGAACATCACTAGGAAAAATATTATCCTTTTGGGTGATGTCGAATATTACTTCAACTTCTCTCCATCCTTCTGGGCATTTCAGCTCTCCTTGTGTTCTGAAAACATCTGGGATGCGTTGAACTATACTGGGTCTCTTTTCCTCCCAACGACTACTGCTTATCATTCTGTCTTGTTGGAAAGACATCCTTCGTGGCTCAACTCTGAGACTTCAACTTTTGTTGAAGACTGTTTGATCTTGAATTATAATATCAATCTCCTTTATAGTTGGAGACTCAATGATTTCTGGTAGAACTACCCTGGCAAAGTCCTCAAAGATTCTTGGGACTTCAATAAATTCCTTTCTCAAGAATACCTTTGAATGATGTGTATTCGAGAGAGCATAGGAAATCTTGTATGTGATCGAGTAAGGTCTATTCCCTTCTTTCATCAAATCGACCCTTTTGAAATCTTGATGAAGGGTTAGAACTCTGTTGAAATCTCGATCTCCCAAATTGTATGCAATTCTAGGATAGACATTAAATGCCAATTTTCTTGCATACAATTTTCCTGTAACCGCTCCAAGGCACGAATCCTTGAGATTTGAGATTTGTTTGTCAAAGATAACCAAATTTAGTGGCGAATCTATCCCTTCCTTGAATGTTGCCTTAATAATTACTCTTATGGCTCCAATATGAATCCATGAAAGTGTGTTGGCAACATCTCTTTTGACTGTGCTTTTGATCTCCTGGATTTCTCTGTAAGGGACCAACTACATCTCGATCAGGTTACCAGTGAATTCCATTGGGATGGCAAATTCTCCAGTAGTTACTCTATGGATAATTTGGTGCTTTTTATTACAACACCTAATTTTATCTAAGGCCTTTTCCATAGCTCCAATTGTAAACCCATCGTATATCTGAAGCTTTGGATCTTTCTTCATAATTCTCATAAGAGTCTTATGAGAAACCGTAGTGTGGGAGAGAAATCCTGACATATCCTCCCTAACTGTTTGCTGAAGAAATTTTTCTTCACTCCGATTCTGAACTGGATTCACTTCCATCATCAGAATAGATCTCTTCTTCATAGATGCTTTCATCCGAGGGTAGATCCTCAAATTGATACATCTGGATCAAATCTTGATATTTCTGGTGTTGCTTCTGATTCCTCGTTTCTAGTTCTCACGGGCAACTGTTGAAATATGCCCTCTTGCTCCGCATGCAAGAATTACAGATCTTTGAAATTTCATTAGCCGGTATGAGCTCGCCCGAAAGTTATTCTCCTAGGGTTCTCACGGGTACTTGCTTGATTAGAACCCGATGATGAGGCTCTACTCTGGCAGGTCTTTGTCTTTGCCCCCGATTTATAACTTCGGGCTTTTTGCTTTGACCAGAACCTTCTAGGTCTCCATGAAGACCTACTTCTTTTGTTGCTACTTCCCCGGCGGTATGGATGGCGTCTCTCCTTCTTCTTCTTATGCCGCCTTGGTTGACCTCCCACCACTGTTGGGATATCATCGTCTACGCAACAGAGAGGAACTAATTTATTAATTCCTCGTAATATCTTGTAGTTTCGGTATAGTGTTGCTTGGTAGCACCATTCAGATAACTTGGCCTTCAAGAAATACATTCTTTTAGCCACTGTATCTAAATCCGTTGCATCCTTGTATTCCCTAATAAGCATTTCTCTCCAGGGACTTGGAATTTTTGCAAAGAATAGATGTGAAGCTTCTTTGTCTCCAATCTTCGACTTCCACCGATACTTGGTAAATAACTTGATATATTCATCAATATGACAAATATCATGTAACTCGAGGCTATAGAGGGCTTGTTTATATCTTTTTCTTTTTTCTTCTTCTAATCCCTCAAAGTAGCCTGTGCCGATAAAATGAATTTTGAATAATTTTGCCATATCATCAACATTTCCTTTAGTGATTCTCCTGCTGTGACCGCGCTTTTCATACTTGCTTCGGTCATATCCCATGCAATCCTTACGGATCCCTCAAGACTCATTTCAAGGAGTAAAATGAAAGAATCTTTCGTAAGATCAAGGGTACCTGCTGCAATCCTCATAGCTGATGCCCATTCATCAATGAGAACTTCTCGATTTTTAAAATATGGGATATCCAGATTTAAAATCAACCCATATGGATGTATTGGGTCGAGATGTGATCTTCCATAAGGCGTTTGATAAATATTTGGCCTTATATAAGGTTGTCGAGTTCCCGCAAGAGGTGGTCGAGCTCCTATTCCTGAGAGTGTTTCATTCACTGTGGTTAAATCTCCAGCGTGATGCATTCTCTCATCCTGGGTTCCATGATTTGAACTTGCACTTTCCGCGATGTTGGGATTTACTGGTGGCGGTGGTGGTGGAATTGGTTGACCTAGTGGGTCATAGGTAACCAAAGCCAATCCATCTCCTGTGTTCATCTTTAAATCTATAATTCCTAATCCTACGAAGGATTCTGCCAGGTCGCGTAGATCTTTAAGATTTATCTTCTCCATATCCATCACTTTTACTTTGTGACGGATTTTCCTTTTATGATAGCAATAAGCTTTTCATCATCTGTCATTTTTTGTACCACTTCGGTTGGTTTCCCATTTTGGTGTAAATATGGGACTGTCCTGAAATCGATGCGCTTCTTTCCTCCGGAAGAACTTTGTCTGTCCTCCAGATTCTTGACTCGTTTCTAAATATCATGAAGGATTTCAAGAGTTTCCTTCTGATATTTCACCATCGTCTCCATCTGGTTTTGGATCTGATGAACTTGTGTAGGTAAATGAATATGGCGGTTGCCATAATCCTGCACCGTCTTCTGGGTTTTCCTGTCGGCTCATGCGCATTCTTTTTCATCATATTGGTTTTGCCAATATGATATCTTGTCCTGATGTTCTTGTGCATACATCGTCAAAATTTGACGATAGGTCCTGTAAGGTGTACATCTTGGACAATTGTCCAGATCCATATTCTCAGAGAAATTCTCCTCACCAATTATTAATTACATAAATATAATAAATATAACTAAAAGTTCTTAATAAACCTAGGTTCTGATACCAATTTTAAGGATCGCCAAACCCAGTTGGAGTAAAGATAGAAGACACAATAAATTTTATAACGTGGGAGGTAATCTGCAACGATTTCAAAGTTTATATAGGAGTCTGGAATTAACATATATGTTTATAGGGGTAAATCTGGAATTTTAGGCGAAGTGCGAAATTTTAAAAGGTTGAGGAGGTAAAGTGTACCAATTTAAAGTTTGGGATGTATAGTGTAAAACTCATCATAGTTCGGGAGGTTCTCGATATTTACCCCGGGAAAAATTATCCATATAGGGTAAAGTGTAATGATTTTCATAGTTCAGGGGGAAAAGTTTCACGAATTAAAGTTTAGAGGGTAAAGTGTAAAAACCGGCAAAGTTTGGATGGTTAAGTATATTTATCTCTTCAAAATATGATGTTGTTTTTAATAAAGAAAAATGCTTTATCTTAAAAATGGTATAATTATTTGTGAAGCTAGTAGAAAAGGCAATCTTTATAAAAATTATACAAATGATTTGGTTAGTCAAAATGTTTCTTATCTTGTCGTCAATAATGATTTAACTAGTTTATGGCATAGGCGACTTGGACATGTTGCATACAAATATTTACAAAAGATTTACAAAATCCAACATGTCAAAGGACTACCCAAATTAAATTTTGAAAACCTTGGCTTATGTGACATTTGTCAAAAGAACAAATTAGTTAAGAGTAGTTTTAAGCCCAAAAATAAAATTTTCACAACCAAACCTCTACAACTTCTTCATCTTGATTTGTATGAGAATATTGGTACGGAGAGTCTAAATGAAAAACATTACACCTTTGTATAGTCGATGATTTTTCTAGATATACTTGGACTATTTTTCTTGCTTATAAAAGTGATGCCGCTAATGGGTTTGCTAAGTTGTGTAGACTTATAAAGAATGAAAAAGAAGATACTATTAAGTCTATAAGAAGTGATTGAGGAGTTGAATATGATGACGATTTTAGAATCTTATGTGAAACTAAGGGATATGCTCATTATTTTTCGGCTCCAAAAACTCCACAAGAAAATGATGCAGCCGAAAGGAAAAATCGGACCCTTCAAGAAATGTGTCGGTCTATGCTCAATGAATTTTCACTTCTAAAATATTTTTAGGCTAAAGCCATAAACACCACTTGTTACATTATAAACCCGGGTATATCTTCATCCCAAGCTAAATAAAACTCCTTATGAGCTTTGGAAAAGAAGAATACCAAATATTAGTTATTTCAAATAATTTGGTTACAAGTGTTTTATTTTGAACATCAAGGATCAATTAGAAAAACTTGATCCTAAGGCCGATGAAGGGATATTTATGGGGTACTCGACTAAGAGCAAGGAATATCGGGTTTATAATAAGACTAGCATGGTAGTCGAAGAGTCTATTCACGTCAAATTCAATGAAGCCTCTGGAGTTGAAAGAATCCCAAATGGTGATAGTGATGAAGATGACGAAGTTGGACCAATTGTTCCAAATGTTGCTCAAAATGATCAACCTTCTCCTCAAATGATCAACATTCAACTTCAAATGTTCAACAAGAGTATAAGGGTGATAATTCGGATCTTCCTGTAGCATTGAAATTCAAAAGGAGATCATCCAAAAGATCTCATAATTGGGGATCCTCTAGACAAGGCAATGACTAGAAGGAAATTTGTCGAAAAACCTCTTATATCTCAAAAAAAGCTTAAGAATGCTAACGAAGCCATTGAAGATGAAGATTGGTTTCTTGTGATACAAGAAAAGTTAAATCAATTTGAGAGGAATGATATTTGGGAATTTGTGACTTGCCCTCCATCACAAACTATCATTGGCACCAATTGGGCATTCCGGAACAAACTCGATGATCAAGGCAATATCGTCCAAAATAAAGCAAGGTCAGTATCTCAAGGTTATTGTCAAGAAGAAAGTGTTGATTATGATGAAACACTTGCACCCGTAGCATGTTTAGAAGCTATGTGTATTTTAATTGCCTACTCTTGTTTTAAAATTTTCAAACTTTACCAAATGGATGTTAAATCTGCTTTTTTAAATGGTTTTATTCAAGAAAAAGTCTATGTAAAACAACCTCCGGGTTTAAAATTTTTTCTAGGCCAAATGATGTTTATAAACTTAAAAAGGCCTTATATGGTTTAAAACAAACACCACGAGCTTGGTGTGATAGACTTAGTTCATTTCTTTTGCAAAATGATTTTACAAGAAATAAAGTTGATAATACTCTATTTTTTTTGAAAGAGGGAAAGATTATTTATTAGTTCAAATTTATGTAGATGATATTATTTTTGGTGCTACTAATGAATGTATTTGCCAGAAATTTTCCAAATTGATGCAAGGCAAATTTGAGATGAGTATGATGGGAGAACTCAATTTCTTCCTTGGAGTTGAAATAAAACAATGCCAAGAAGGTATTTATATATCTCAATTAAAATAGACCAAAGAGCTTCTAAAGAAGTTCGTAATTGAAGAAGAAAGAACCGTTGTAACTCCTATGGCAACAAATATCAAGCTTGACAAGGATGAGAAAGGCAAGTCGGTTGACGAATCAAAATATCGAGGTATGATTTGGTAGTTTACTTCATTTAACTACAAGTAGACCCGATATTCTTCATGTCGTATGTCTATGTGCTCAATTTCAAAGCAATCCCAAAGAATCTCATTAACGTGTCGTTAAAATAATTTTTTGATATTTGAAATGCTCTATTTCTTATGGTTTATTTTATTCAAAGAATGAAAATTTTTCTTTAAAAGGATATAGTGATTTAACATTGATGATCGTAAAAGTACAGCCACCCCCTAAAGAATCACATAGAGGGTGGTGTACTTTTCCTTCTTTTCAAAGAAATTCCAGCTCCTTAGAGCATTGTTAGCACATTTCGAAGGCATCATCTTTCTGTTATGTTAATAGGTGACTATAGGGGGCTTTCGCCTAAAATGATCCTCAATCACGTCACGGAGTCTATTCTGGAGCTTCCAAAAGTTCTAGTTAATTTTTAGGTGATTGCCTAATATCTTGGTTTTCAAAGAAACAAAATTGTGTATCTTTATCAACGGCCGAAGCCGAATATATTTTCGCGGCCTTTTATTGTACTCCACTTCTTTGGATGAAATAAAATCTAGCGGATTATAATGTTCTTTCGAAAGTATTCCTATTTTTTGTGACAATACTTTCGCTATAAATATTGCTCAAAATCCGGTTCATCACAATCAAACCAAACATATTGAGGTTCGACGCCATTTTCTAAGGAATTATGTTTCTAAATGAAAATTTGAGATGTGCGTTGTTATGTCTTAAGATCAACTCACGGATATTTTTACAAAACCATTAACCGCCTAGTCTTTTACTTCAATTCGAGCTCGTTTAGGCATAAAGCATATCGAATAAGGTCTATGTTTGTATTTTGTACATTTTTAAAACTTAGTGGTGAAAAATCACATTTTTAAACTTAAAATTCGAACAGAAACAAACTTACTGCACAGGAACAAGTCGATCGATCACCCTGTTCAAGCACCGGTCTCGCCCCATAATCGACCGGTCACCCTCTTGGCAGCAGAGTTTATATCAGTTTATGTCCTTACTTCGTTTTATTTTCAAAACTTAACACTCATTCGCCCAATTCACACACATTTCACTAAAAATGATTTTATCTTGTAACTTTTACTATATTGGGCTTCTAATATTCATATATTGTCTATCTTAGTTCTCTTTCACAATCATTGGTAAGTTCAATTTCTTTTTTAGTCTCAATTGGGTTGAACCCTTGAGTATTTTGTTGGAACTTGATGAATTTTTGTAATTCTTGTATTCATGTGATTGGGATTGTGTATATTGATGATATATGATTGTAGAATTAGGATTGGTGTTGAATTTTTTGGGCATAATTCAATATATCAATGGCATATACATATTTGATTTTATCTTATGCATGCCAAGTGTTTGATAAAATGTCTCAATGAAAATTCTGTATTTTGTATGCTTCTCTTGATTATCATTGATTGATATTTACATGGTGATCACTTCTTGTACATTAAATGAGCTTCTAAACACTTTATCCTATTGATTGCCCTTACATTTGGAATTCTAGACCCTCAATTTCATAACATGATATTGATATGTCTATTACATGGTTTAATGCGCACTTTGATGTCTATTTATGATATTTTTATCATGTTAATAGTCTTTTTTGATGATTCCAGGGAGGGAATGGAATGCGCTCATAAGCTTATGGTAAGATCAAATGAGCTAGAAAAAGCTCGTAGAAAAGCTCATAGAAAAAGCTATAAGTTGTGGATGGATTATAGGTTGTTGCTCGTATTATGGACTATTGCTTATGACTAATGACTTATTATTGACAGAGGGAGTTTTTAAGCTCTTGAGCTTTAAGTCATATTTGCAAAAGCTAAGCTTTTAGCTTTTAAGTTAATTAATTCTATGCTTGTTTATTGTTTAGCATGTTGATAGGTTGAGCTTATAAAAATTGTTTTAAAAAACTATTGCTCCTATCCCTATGATTCTCATCTTGAGAAGTGTTGCTTACAATGAATATTGATTTTGACCGGAAAAATTTGTTTCGTTTTAAAATTCGCTCTCTAAAATTGTTTTGGTTTGTAATCATTAAAAGGGGGGAGTTTGTTAGATAAATATTTTTATCTTGATTTTGATGATTTCATATAAATAAGATTTATACCAAAACAACATCCTCAAATGTTGTTCAAATACTTCAAAATATTTTTGATGATTTTTACTAAGTTTTTGAAGTACTTCTTGAACTTTATTTTTGACAAAAATCGGATAACTTCTCTGTATTGAGGTTGACTGGTCGCCTTATAGGGTAACTCGTACCTGAAAGTTTCACAAAACAGAGAACAAGCAGTGGGGTGACAAGGGGAGGATGACCGGTCGCCCTAGAGGTACGACCGGTGCCTCGGTTGAGTGAATTCGTGCTAAAATGTCTTTATTTCGAGGGGGACCGGTCGTACCCTTGGTCGACCGGTCGACCTAAACATCGACCGGTCCACCCCCTACGGCATCATGTGTTAAAATATTCTTCAATGGCTTTTTTATTTCAAATTTGTTAAAAGGCGATCGGTCGCCTTAGTGTTTTATCAGCAGAAACTATCCGTTGCAGCAGACAACTCTCATGAATTTGTGGCTTTCTTTCTAATAGCTATTTCTTGGAATAGTTTTATCTTTCTTTCGCATAAATTACTCAATTAGGAGGAACCTATGCTAGTGATTAAATCAAGGAGCTCTCCTATAAATACATGAAGAGTTGAAAGATCAAACACACAAAACACAAAAACACAACAACAACACAACACAAGCATACAATACAACAAGCAAAAATCAGCAAATTCTTTGTTCTTCACTTTCAACATACTTGTTGTAAAAGTCTAAGCTTATCACATTTGCATTTTGCTTATTAGATTATTTTTTCTTGATTACACTCGCACTTAAAAGTTGTATGCATCATTTGAGTTGTAATCTTGATTGTTTTAAATAATCCAAAATAAGACATACTTGTTAAGTGTTCTTGTGGTAAAAACAGTCTTGGTTGATTATCTAGGTGTGAAGAGTTTGGTGCTCTCCATTGTTGTAATGAGATTTTGGTGATCTTCATAGGTGGTGTTGTAAGAAAAGTGTGTTACTCTTCAAGGTAAAGGTTGTAATAGTTTGGTATCTATTAATAAACTTTTTCCTTTTCAAAATTCATTCGGATATACCGGATGGTAGATCACGTAGGCCCTAGGTGGATTGTGTTAGATAAATGTTTTTATCATGATTTTGATGACTATATTTTACTGTGTTTTTTACACCAAAACAATCTCTCCTATAATGGTCCAAATACTCCTAATTGGTTTTAAAGTATTTTTTGGAGTATTTCTTGCAGTTTATTTCCGATGTTTCATTAAATCGTTTCGAGCGATATAAAAAGAGATTTTTATGTTTCAAAGTGTTTTTAACAAATACCAAATAACATCAAGGTAAAATGGTGCTCGAAAAATTAAGTCGAATTTTTTTGACGGATCGAACAACCCCTAGATTAGCTGGACCGGTCGACCAAGTCGACCAGTGTCTGAGTGTTTTAAGACTTTGTAATCTTTTGTATTGTCCAGGGAGGGTCGACCTATTGGTCGATCGGTTGACCCCCTAGTCGACCGGTCGACCACATGGGTTGACCCCAAGGTTTGAGGTTCCCCTACACCACTGTCCTCTCGTGTTCTATTTCTCTTATTTGGCAGGGATAGGTTGACCTATAGGTCGATCGGTTGACCCTCTCTCCCCCTCGATCGACCTGTGTGGGACTCCAGCTCAACGGACTGATATTTGAATATTTGTATTGGTCGACCGGTCGACCACATGGGTTGACGAGTGTAAAATCAAACGATTTTTGAGTTTTTGGGAGAACTTTTCCTGGTTTTGGGGAGTTTATTTGTAACAACTATATTGATGATTTAATCTGCATTTCTTTTCAGATTTCACTCCCCAAGAGGAGCCTATCAATGTACAAGACCTCTTCTATAAATAGAGGAAGATTTGGAGCAACATAAACAAGAATTTACACTACAACACAACAAGAGATATATCAAGCAAATACTTTATTCTTCAAATTCAACATTCTTGTTGTAATAGCCTAAGGTCTTTCACTTTCACATCTTGATGTTTAGGCTTGATTCTTGATTACACTTGCACTTCAAAGTTGTATACTTAATTTGTAATCTTGAATTTTTGTTCGTCATTCAAACACAAGATATCCTTTTGAGTATTCTTGTGGTAAGAGCACACTTGGGTGATCTTAGGTATTGAAGAGTGTGGTACTCTTCATAGGTGAAGAAGTTGTGGTAATATTCTTGTGGAAGAGTTTGGTGCTCTTCGAGGTGTTGGAGAGTTTGGTGCTCTTCAAGTTGGAAGATTGTGGTAATCTTCATTGGTGTTTGTTAGTCCAAGTGGCTACGATAATCTAGAGGAGGGTGAATAGATTATGCCGATTTTTCGCAAATCGCCCTCTTTTTCGAATGAACACGTAATTAACAAGAATGTAAATGCGGAAATTAACAACACTCGATGATTTATAGTAGTTCAACCCACCTAGGGCCTAATCTACTACCACTCCGGTATATCCGAAGTGGATTTCAAAAAAAAAAGATTTTATTATTACCACAATTAATACAACACCACCTTTGAAGATTACCACAATCTTCTTACAACACCTTCAAGGAGATTACCACAATCTTCCTTTGTAGGTCCCAAGGGGTGTAAGTGTAAGGTTTAGAAGGGGGGTTGAATAAACCTTACCAAATTTTCGATTTAGTCCTTTTAAATCTCTGAGTTAATTCTACATTTGTGTCCTTGATGGACAGTCGAATTAGTCACTCAAGAGAGTTAATCTCTCAACAGACTCAATTGAGTTGATGGAGTAACTCATTTGTTGGCTACAATTTAACTTTGTGGTTTTATTTACTGACGGAAGACTTAACACCCTTAAGTTTGATTAAACAAGATATTAGAGCTTGATTTAGTACTTGTAAATTATCAAATGGATAGCAAATTTATCGTGAGATATAAGCGAGTTAAAAGTGCAGGAATTTAAATCTTTGAAATGTAAATGACACAAGAAAGTTTTTATAGAGGTTCGAAGATGGGGTAATTCTTCTACTCCTCTCTTCTCCAACTCCCGGAGGAATCCACTAAGTAATGATCAGTTTACAAAGTGGTAACAGTCCCGATACAAGTCTTGATCACAACAGACCAACTTGATCCTTTGGGACTCGATGCGAGACGCCTTGATCACTCACCGGTTCTCGTACGACTCGGCTTCTTCACAGGCGGATGCCTTGCTACTACATCTCACTTGCTCAAGCTCTTTGGATTTGATCACGGAGCCCTCCAAATGCTTAAGACTTAGTTCAACCTTGAACTTTTCTACAATCCTTCTGGAAAGTAGACCCCTTGTTTTCAAAGGTTTCCTCTTCAATTTGGTTGAAGTTCTCTTCCTTCACGAGGTAAGTGTTGGATTGATGTACTTCAAATGTAGGCTTGAGGATTGAGATTGTTTTGCTTTTTTTTTTAATGTGCTTGTATATCTCACGTATGTGTCATTCATGCATCCTCCTTCTCCGAAACAAACTCCTCGCCTTTTATAGTGAACTTTCAAAAATTTGCCCGTTGAAGAGATAGAGGCTTATTTTTGAAAGTCACTTTGCGTCGTTGGCTTGCGAGTTCTTGGAATTGCCGTTTCCTCGTATGAATTATTCTTTTCACCTTTTTGAGTTCGACACGGTGTAGTGCTTCCCATTGGTTCGTTCCTTTTGCACGCTTCGGGATGAGCACTCCAAGAAAGGTAGTATGGAGATATTACTTGTTTAAGTAAATCTCTTGATTTTCGTCGGCAACGGTTCTTTTACGATTATCTCGACTTGATTTGCATTTCCTTGCTTTCCCCAGGTGACTTAGAGTCGACTTCCAATCATTGGATGACTCTTCTCACTTCAACTTGTGACTTGGCTTTTCTTGAGTTGACTTGGTGATGCTCCACTGTGCATCTCACCGCTTCTTGATAGAGTTCCCCGTCTACTCTTCTTTGCCATACTCAACCTGTCTCACAAAGTGAGTCTTCCTTCCAGTCTTGATTGTCTTCTTGCATGTTAGGCGTAGGTGTCTTGACTCAGCCTTTGGCTTGGCCACTCTATTCATTACAATGCATTTTACAACAAGAATTGGGGTGCCAACTTTCTATTCTAAGTTTTACATGACATTCATCAAAATCTAAACAAAAAATTCCTAACAATTTCCCCCTTTTTGATGATGCCAAAACTTAAATCATACAAATATGCAAATAACAAAGATACATACGAGATAGTGTATTGACATAGAATGTATGCTTGCAGAATCAATCTTTTTATTGATCATATCATTCTTGTACTTAACACAATGTTTTACAAGGTGTATCGAGTATATAGCTGTCTTCACAAAAAAATTTATAACTTTATTACGTAGAAGACTTACATTGTATGTATTTACATAATAAAATACATGAAGGGTCGGACAAAGAACACTTCATCTCCTTCATTGTCTCTTCCTTCTTTCATCTTGATCAAGATCTTCTTCTCTTCTTCTCTTTTTTCTCGTAAGTCACCGCCTTTTTTTCTTCTCATATGCCTTCTGGCAGCTTCATCTTTCCTTAGTCTTTCCTGTCTCTCTCCCGCCATAGCTGAGTTTGTCTTTTGTTTTTTCTTCTATTCTCTTTACATACTCAGCGTTAGTTTTAGCCACTCGCAAATTTGCCACTTGGTCAAGCCCAGCCAAAGAGATCCCTCCTTTCTTTCCAGGATCTACGATTCGATATTCTTGGGCAGAGGCCAGGTCCAAGCTTCTTCCCTCCCGCCGCTTCTTCCTCTACCTCTGGGCGTATCTTGTCTTGGGGTCTTCTTCTTTGGTGATTGACTAGCGAGTAACCGCCAGAGCAGAGGATCAGGAAGTGTTTGTCTGTCGCCTTCCTCACATAATGTGAGACCTTTTCCCAAAGACAAGTCCTGTGCTTGAGCCATGGACATATTTGCAAATTATCCTTGATTCGAGCGTTTTGAATTCGTCAATCGATCTTGGCTCTGTCCCGACATCCGAAATGGTATACGTGTCTCGTCAACATTTGGAATGCCTCCATGTTCTTTCAAGATGTTCATCACCCTGGCATCCATTCTTCCTTCCACTTCCTTCATCCCTGCTTCAATTTCTTTTCTCTTCTCGGCCATAGATACACAGAGAGTGTTGGAGTGGCAGAGTCAGTCCGCGGAGTTTCTCGCTTATAATGTCATTTGTGATAGGACCTGTTGGGGGTTTGTGCAATCATCAATGTTACATCCGCCGATCCTTCCCCCTCAACAAGTTTTCCTTTCTTCCGTTTCAAGACTTCCTCAGTGATTTTCCCTTCTCACCGCTTCCTTTCTTTTTCTTTTTCTTCAGATTTTTTGCTTTAAGGTATTCCTCTTCCCCTTTTTGGCATCATCAAAGGATAGAGGAACCCCGGGAACATCTTTGGCAAGCATGAAGTCGAGTCTTCGATGGTTGAATTCCCGCTTCAAGTCTGCGTTGTATGCAAAGACGAATTGACCGAGTAGCGTTGGATTCTGCTGAAATCGGCTTCATCTCGGCCATGAGAAGGCTCAATTTTCTCGTCATGTGTTCTTCCAAACGTCGTATATCATTTGCATTTCGCTCACGCAGCTAGCTTGATCTCGGCGGTGTGAGCTTCATGCATATGCTCAATGTGTTCCTCGGCCGTTTTTGCATCAACATTCTCGCCTCTCCACACTGCCAGACTTGTTGAACAAGGTTCAAGTATCTCACTGTTCCACACGCATTGATTCTTCTTTGTTGCCACCATTCCCTTATCCCTTTGTGATGCCTCTCAAGTCATTTTGTAAAGGTTGGCATCTCTGTTGTCCGGCGCATATCCAAAGAGGCTCGATGCCTCTCCATCTTTTCAACTTCAAAGAAAAGAGTGCCTTGAACACTTCAACGACCGACTTTCTTCTTGCGGTGATGGCCATACAAATCGAAATCAAAATCTACTGAACAATGGTGCCTGAGTGAAAAACGAGGAAGTGGTCCGTGATATCGTGCTTGCTCATTTTTCGACTCTTCGTGGAGTTCGGTATCTCCGGTGAGAAAGGGAAAGATTCTACAAAAGATTCATCACCTCCGAGGATCGTTCAATGATGAGCGGTGCGCGTGAAGTTCTTTTGGGAATCGATCCAGTGTGGCTTGAGGAGCCCGAGCGGTGGTTTCGGTTCAAATTGGGTTTGGTTGTGAAATAGACTAAACTGCCGAGCCTCATTGTCTTAAAACCGTTGGTCTCGGTGATTTTTCCTTTTCAGAGACTTGTCCTCGGCCTTATCAAGCGTCATCGGACGATGATGAGATTTCTAGTGGTGGCTCATCATCAAAGTTAAAAGTTTGACGAGTAGTCTTGGGATCGGACTTACTCGTGCTTGGAACACCCGCAGTTTGAGTCTTTTGGATTTGTCATGGGGTTGACTCACTTTTCTTCTTCGCCTTCGATCCCGGAAAAGTGACATCGGGGTTGTCCGGGAATCATGAAGTGCGCGATCTCCTTCTCGGATGGGTCGATGATTGCAGGAGGGATGTTCTCTACTTGACCTCTTTACCCCGGGAAGTCTCAACCTCCCGTGGCCTTCATTTCCTCCAAGTAGTCTCTCTGGCTGCGAGGCCTTGGTCCTCCCTTTCGACGATGTCGGTCACTGTCTTAGGGTCTTCTCTGATGGCATCCATTGAGTCTCAACCCCATGGATTGCACTTTCATCGCCTGCAGTGTTAACTCCCGGACATTCCTTCCTCGTGCCTCGACCGCATCAGCGTCATTAGCCTTCGGAGCGAGCTTGGCACCTCGGTGAGACAGTCTCAATCGTATGCGAGCTTCGATTGATGGCAACTTCGTTTTTCTTCTTGTGATTGTAATTTCTCTTCTTCGCCTCCTTGCTTCTTTGTAGAGTCATCTGCGGCATCCTCCGACCTTGCCGGTGGAGGAGTTTCCCCCCGGCGCACCACCGAGTGACTTGGAGTGGGGTCACTTGTCTCGGACTCATTGTTGCAATTGATGGTTCGGCCGTTGGGGCGGTGGTAGCACACCTTCAATAGGGGTTGGCTCGATTGGGGTCCCCACTAGCCCGCTTTCATCGCCATTTCCTTATTGCTTCTTCCGAGTGAGAGGGAAGTGGTAGCGAACATCGGTGGCTATTTGTCAACCACTCCCATAGGATCGATTTCAAGGCGTGTTCGGAGGACTCTCCTGGTCCCTCCATTAGTCTTTGCTCGTGAAGAATTCTTGATTCATGCAATGCTTGCTTTGCATTTGTAACTCTTCTCGCGTGGCGTGCGAAAGCATTTTCCTCGGATCCTCATCACCTTTGCCCCGAGAAGACATCAAGAAGAGGATGGAAGTGTTCGTGGTGCCGGAGATAGGGCGGATGCTTGCCTTCTCACGTGCTTCGGCTTCTTCGACTTGCTTTGCTCTCTCCCTGCCCTTGTAGATCTGCAGGATGTCAGCGATTGTCCTCATCAAGTCTTTGGAGACACGATGAGTTAGTCCGAGGAAATTTAGCAGATTCCTCTTCTTCTTCTATGAACTCGGGCCGTTGGAACTGTTCCTTGACTTGCTCAACTTCCATTTTCTCCACTCACGCAGATGATTTTGGATGTCGGGTAAGGTGGAGATAGGATCATTACATCACTATCTCTGGGTTTGGTTCTTCTTGTGTTTCATTTGTGTGAGCTACTTTGTGTCTTGGTTTGCCTCTGTGATCGCCTTGACAGACTTGGTTGCATTTCATCAACTACATCCGGAGACTCTACTTCTCCGGTAGTCTCTGGTATTTGTGCTAATGAGAGCCGACTCATTTGGTTTCTCTGTTTCTGATCGCTGACGAAGTCTTTTTCGTCTCCTGGTTTGTACGGGGAATTTACAGTTCGGGGCGGTGTCCTCCGAGTCTTGGGCGCGGGGTCAGTCTTTGGTGTTTGTTTCGAGGAGTGGCCGCCAGGCTTGTCGGTTCTCCTCCTTTTGACGATCGGAGAAGGTATTTGTGAGTCCTTCTCGACCTCTGCGGGCGGGTGACACGAGCTGGCCTTGGGGCGGTGACTCTGCTGCGGGCGGGGAGCATGTTTGGTTTTCTTCTTTGCGGCAAGCGTGATCTTCTTGGCGGTGCAGGGGCGGCTTTCTTCTTGGTGGAGAGGAAGCATTTGTATCTTGAGGTCGGTGATTCCCCTCATCGTGTCGCTCTCTTGGCATAAGCTCGCCCGAGCACCAGAGAGGTTAGCTCACGAACATCCTCTTGTTAACATGGAAGGCCTTCCCATGTCTAAGAGGACTCCTTTCACCTCCAATAGCCGCCAATCACTAGGCCATATCCCGGGGATCCTCCAAATGTGCCATCTTCTTTGAAGGACTTGTTCCCCACGTTCGGCAGAGTCTGCTTTGTAGATAAACCCAGCCCAGGTTTATCTTCTTTTCTTCGATGATTGCAGCCATCACAACCACTTTGCCTTTGATAGTTGGTCAAAGCGCCAAATTTGATGTCGATACATTTGGCAACTATGTCCAACAATTTGTGATAATCCTCCTTGTGATCTCTTGTTTTTTGTGTATATAATTTTATCGGCAAAAGGTCGGACTTGGCTATTTTTTCCATGCGTCGCCCAAGTTTACATCACTTCCTTAATTTCGATTTGCTCTTACTGCAGGTAGTGAGCAATATTGACAAATCCTTCGCGGTGATAGTCACCGCTTTCAAAGTGAAGGATGACTTGATTCCTTCGTCATGAATCTCGGCATTCACGTAGAATTGTGCGACCTCCTCCACATAGGTCATAGGATATTCAGCGTTAGAAAGCGGTTTTAGTCCGGGCGTTTCCAACTTTTCGCGATTTTCTTCACCAGGGTGTCGTCGGACCCGCTTCACCATTAAAATCGAAATCCACCGTCGAACCGGGTGTGGATTTGCTTTCCTAGCTTGGTAAAGTCATAAGTTGGTGCCATTTCAAGATTATATCAAGAAAAATCTCGAGAAATTGATTTGAATGTTGGTAGGGTTTCGAGAGTAGTTTGCCTTTGCTTTTGAGAGAAAAAGATGAACAGTTTTTAGAAGTGTGAGAGAGAAACAGGACGAAAATGGTTTAAATATGGTTTATGAAAGGGCGTGCAGACGGTTTTGAATTGTGATCGAAATCAACGGCTTGGATTTCGTGACGCCTATTGAGCATTTCACGTCTCAGTATTTAATGCGGCAACATTTATATCCAATCATAAGCTTAGTGTGCAGCTTTATGTCAGTACACATCATCATTATTATTCGACGTGTTCCTTAAAAACATTCGCTAAGTCAAAATGATGCGTTTTTGTCATTTTGCTCATAAGTTATTCAACTTATCTCTTAGGATTTAACTCTACTTCTCACATTTCTCTTAGCGACTCCTATCACCGACTCGGTGTATTTGTCTTTCCGTCAAACATTGATTCTTGGTGATTTGTTTTTTGCTTTTCACTTCTTTTCTGTTCTAATACTCTTCTTTGATTCGCCCGAGTGTCGTCTCACTCAATTAACCCCAACTCATGCTTGAGTTCTTCAAATCTTGACTCACATAATGGTTTTGTGAAGATGTCACTAGTTGTTTATCGGTTGAGATATATTCCAAGATAATGTCCTTCTTTTCAACATGATCTCTTATGAAATGATATCCGACATCAATATGTTTTGTTCTTGAGTGCGGCCACAGGATTTTGAGTGATTGCAATGGCACTTGTGTTATCACACATGATTGGAATTTCTTTTTCTTCAACTTCATAGTCTCTCATTTGTTGTCTCATCCATAGGACTTGGGCACTTGTTTGCCGCCAGCCTATGTATTCTCGCTCATTTGTAGAGGTGGCTATTGAGTTTTGCTTCTTGCTAAACCAGGAAATTAGTCATTTCTAGCATTTGACAGTGCACGAAGTGCTTTTCTGTCCACTCGCATCCAAAGATAGTCGAATCTGAATAGCCAATTAGCTTGAATCCACCTTCCTTTGGATACCATAGGCCTACTTCTTGGCTTCCTTTCAAGTATCTCAATATTCTCTTAGCTTCTCTTGTCATATGGCTCTCTTTTGGAGCAGATTCAAATCTTGCACATACACCTACAAAGAAAGGTGATGTCCGCCCGCTTCTGCGTGAGATAGAGCAATGATCCGATAAGTGCTATGTATCTTGTTTGATCTACAGGCTTGCCATCTGCATCCATGTCCATTTTGACCGATGTGTTCATTGGTATTTTTCTGCACGACTTCTCTTCTATACCAAACTTCTTCATTAAATCCCTGGTATATTTTGTTTGACTTATGAAGGTTCCATCCTTGTTTGTTTCACTTGAAGTCCAAGGAAAAATGTCAGTTCTCCCATCATGCTCATTTCAAATTTACTTTGCATGAGGTTTGAGAATTTTTCACACGACTCTTTGTCGGTGGATCCAAAAATGATGTCATCCACATATATTTGAACAAGCAAGTATACTCTTCTTGTCTTGAATTTCGAAAAATGTTCTATCTACTTTTCCTTTTGTGAATCCATTTTCGGTTAGGAATTGTGACAGGGTATCATACCATGCTCGGGCCTGTTTCAATCCATACAAGGCTTTCTTGAGTTTGTATACCTTGTCTCCAAGAGTCTTCTGCTCAAATCACGGAGGTTGTTCAACGTATACTTCTTCTTCCAATAAACCATTTAGGAATGCACTTTTTACATCCATCGATATACAATGAAATTCTTGTGAGCTGCATAGGCAAGAAACATCCTTATAGCTTCCAATCTTGCTACGAGGGCAAATGTTTCATCAAAATCTATCCCTTCTTCTTGGCAATATCCTTTGGCTACCAATCTTGCTTTGTTTCTTACCACAAAACCTTCCTCGTTCATCTTATTTCGAATACCCATTTGGTTCCAATAACATTTTGATGTATGGGTCTTTGCACTAGTTCCCATACTTTATTTCTCTCAAACCGATTGACTCTTCTTGCATAGCTTGAATCCAATGTGTGTCATCCAATGCTTGTGACACATCTTTTGGCTCTATTTGCGAAATGAAGCATGTGAACATAGCTTCTTGTTGAGTTCGGATCTTGTTTTGACACCTTCTCTCATATCTCCAATGACAAGTTCGGTGGATGGTCTCTCGGCCCATCTTACATCGGGTTGGAGTGAGTTAGCTGGATTGATCGACTTGCGGTTGTTCTTTGTGGTCGACTCTTTCGTGGTCACTTAGCCGCAAATTTTCAATTTTGCTTTTGAGATTCAGCTATCTCATCTTCTTCTCGAGTTGATAATCCCGGCTTGACCGGGCGTAGGGACTCTTACGTATGATTGGATGATTCAACTTATCGGTGACTCTTCAATGTCTTCTCCATTTACATTTGGCTCATCGAATACTACATGAATGGATTCCTCTGTAACCATAGTTCTTTTGTTGAGTACCTGTAGGCTTTTCTTTGTTGAGTATCTAAGAAGATACCTTCATCGCCTTTAGCATCAAAAGCCTTTAGGTTGTCTTTGCCATTGTTGTGGATGAAGCATTTACATCCAAATATCCTGAAATATGCAACATTTGGTTTTCTTCCGATCCGGATCTCATAGGAGTCTTTGTCATTGTCTATTTATCATACATCTGTTTTGGGTTTAGCAAAGTGTGTTAATTGCTTGACCCCAAAATCTTTTCGGTAACCTGCTTGACTAACATGGTCCTTGCTGCTTCTTTGAGGGTTCTGTTTCCTTCTTTCTGCAACTCCATTCTTTGTGGAGTCCTTGCTGCGATAGTTCATGACCAATACCATTCTCAATACAATCTTGAGTTATTATTCCATTGACAAACTCGGTTCCTCTATCTCGATCTTATTTTGATAATGGTTTGACTCTTCTCATTTTGAATTCTCTTCATCGAGTTGTGGTAGTTTTTGTAGGGTTTCTTTCTTCTTGCACATGAATATTGTCCATGTATATCTTGAGTAGTCATCTACTACCACCAAGGTGTATTTCTTTCCACTTATCTTTGGCTGGTTCCTTTGGGCCAAATAGATCCATATGAAGTAGATGCAATATTCTTGTTGAGGATGGGCATGTCTTTTCTTTGAATGACGACTTGATTTGTTTTCCTTCCGACATGCATCACATATACTCTCCTTCTTGTATCTTGAGTCCGGAAGTCCTTCTACAAGATGACTTCTTGCTAGCTTGTTAATTGTTTTGAAATTCAGGTGACTCGGCTTTTTGTGCCACAGCTAACTTGATTTGAGTTGTGCTCTTTGCTAATAGACAGGTCTTGGATGTTGCGGTTGACCAATCCACTACATACATATTCTTTTCTGCTTCATTTCCTTGCAAAGACAACTTCATTTGATTCAATATCCTTGATTTGGCATACACCCATGTTGAATCCAACATTGTAGCCCTTGTCAGAGGGCCGATCGATACTCGATGAGGTTGAAGTTGAGTCCTTCAACATATGCAACATCTGTGATTTCTAATCCATTCCTCTTGATGGATCCAATGGCTCTTATTTCACCAGAGCTTCATTTCCCAAATATGACTTTGGCTCCTTTGACTTCCTTGAATTTTTGATTTCTCTTATTTCTGTCATATGTCCGGAGCGACCACTATCCATGTACCAGGTTCCTTGGCACTGTTTGTTCTTGAACTGCAATCAAGGAAATTAAGTTTTAGGTACCCATACTTGTCAGGTCCGAGGGGTTAGAATTGTAAGATGATCCAACCAACCTATAGCCAAATGATTTGACTCTAAGGGGTTGCCATCTATCGTGCCATAATCATAATTAATTCTCGCAAATTGCTTGGGGATTCTAGGTTCATACAAATTTTGTCTCTTTTGTCGTATACTGCATATGTGTTTTAGCAATTGCCTTCCTTGGGTAATTGTGGTGCTTTTGAGTGTAGTGCCTAGGTGCATGTGTGTCTTTGATGAAAGCTCTTATACTTTTGGAATGGCCTTTGTTGAGTTAGGCCTTTGCCACTTGGGCTTATATTCCATAAGTCTATGCCGATGGTTCACATTATTCCAATCAGCTTGGCTTGGATATTTTCTACCATTCCCATCATATGTATTTCTTTTATGGATTTTCTGGGATTTTTGGTAGCTCGCTTTCTTTTTCGAGTATTTTTGTTAGGAGTTTTTGAAGGACTGGTGAATCTCTTCTCGGTGTCCTTTTCAAGACACTCAATCAGTTGTTTTCCTTTTCCTTTGTAACCAAGGCCGGTTTGCTTAGTATTGTGCTTTGGAGTGAATGTGTGTGCAACATTTAGAGTTTTGGGTTTTCGGACTCTTCATGACTTGAAGATCCTTTTTCCAAAATTACTCTTGAGGTTTGACATGGCACAAAGGAATTAAATCCTAAGCCTTTGTCTTGTCTCCACATTCTCTTTGACTCATAATAAGATCATCCAATGATTTAGATGCTTAGTGAATGAGGCAATAACATTTTGAGGTCATTCTCCTCTTTTCTATAGCAGCAATTTCTGCTACTAATTTAGCATTTTCGGCCTTTAAACTTTCATTTTCAATGGCTATCGACTTAGAGTACTCGGCTCCTTAGTCACTTTGAGTTTTGACTTTTAAGTAGAATTTTGTTTTCCTCATTCAATAGTGTGTGTGAGGATTTAATGTGCTCAAAATCTTTCATCATTTTGCCTAATGAATCATAAAGATCGGTAGGTGATGAAGTGTGTGTGTCACGTCACTATCACTAGTGTCCGAGCTTGTTGAATTAGATTGTACCTCATCTTCTTGATCTTGTTCTTTGGCCATTAAGCGGATCAAGGCTTCTTCTTCGAGTCACTCGAGTAGTCACTTCTTTGCTCTCGAATGTTTGTCTCTCTTGACTTGGTTGTCTCGGCGATCTCTGCAGCCATCATTGCCTTTTCTTTTCTTGTCTTCTTTCTCTAGAAGACCTTACTTTCTTCTTCATTCCCCTTGTTGACTAGGATATGAGCAAATCAATGGCATAGTGACTGGTTGTCTACAATTCCAACATAGATATTCAGCCTTTTGATCGACTCTTTCTACTCTTGAGTTGTCGACCCTTTGATACTCAACTTGTTGATGATCATTCTCTTGGTTGGCCTATCATCCCTTGATTTGGAGGGAGTGAGTGTCTTACGGAAGATTCACCCTTTCCTCTCTTGTAGTTCTTGTTAAAGAACTTGTTAAATCTTTTAACCATCGCTATTTATTAGGGTCAATTGCCTCTTTGACCTCGACTCTCTTCCCATCTTTGACAATTAGAGTAATTTGTTTTGGGTCTGTTGTCTCTTCCTGGTCTTTTCTTCTCGGCTCAAACTCATAGGCTTTGAGGTCCGAGAATAGTTCATGGTTGGATGTCTTTGATAGGTCCATGGAATGTCTCGTGCCATGACCTTCATTTCCCATTCATTTGGAAGACTTTTTAGGATCTTCATACACATTTCTTCGTGTATATTCCTTTCCAAGTGTAGACATGACTCGTTTGTGATTTACGTGAACCGAGCGTCTAGTTGATCCAGGTTCTCTCCGAGATCATTTTGAAATTTTCAAATTTTTGTCTGCATCTTGACAATTTGTTTTCTTTGATTTGCTACGAGCCTTCACAAATCAATGTCGACTTTGTCATCCTGATTTCTTTAGCCGTTTTGCATGATTTGACTTTGTTGAACATGGCTTTGTCCAAGGTTTTGTAGAGGATGTCCTTGGCTACATTATCCAGGTTGTATCTTTTTGTCATCATTTGTCCACTCGGTTCTTGGTTTTCAACCATGACTGGTCTAGAGCAACATCTTCTCCTTCAGTGCAACTCTTAAATGCAATTTGTGTTCACTTTTAATATTTGTAGAGGCCCATCTTCTATTACTATCCACATCTCATCATGTAATCTTTGATAGATGAGCTGCATACGAATTTTTCAATCATCAAATTCTTCAATAGTGAACATAGGGATGTGTGTCAAATTTGCTTCCATGATAATGATTTTTAATAAAAGGAGTTTTGAAAGTTTAAGTACTAAAGCGGACTTTGAGAAGTTTGGAGATCTAGTTCGATAACCGGTGCGGAGGGTTCAATGAACCAACCGCTCCGATACCACTTGTAGGTCCCAAGGGGTGTAAGTGTAAGGTTTAGAAGGGGGTTGAATAAACCTTACCAAATTTTCGATTTAGTCCTTTTAAATCTCTGAGTTAATTCTACACATTGTGTCCTTGATGGGCGATCGAATTAGTCACTCGGTAGAGTTAATCTCTCAATGCATTTCAACTGTTTGTACATTGATGGAGTAACTCATTTTGTTGGCTACAATTTAACTCATTTTGTGGTTTTATTTCTACGAAGGAAGACTTAACACCCTTAAGTTTGATTAAGCAAGATATTAGAGCTTGATTTAGTACTTGTAAATTATCAAATGGATAGCAAATTTATCGTGAGATATAAGCGAGTTAAAAGTGCGGGAATTTAAATTTGAAATGTAAATGACACGGTAAAGTTTTTATAGAGGTTCGAAGATGGGGTAATTCTTCTACTCCTCTCTTCTCCAACTCCGGAGGAATCCACTAAGTAATGATCGGTTTACAAAGTGGTAACAGTCCAGATACAAGTCTTGATCACAACAGCCAACTTGATCCTTTGGGACTCGATGCCGGAGACGCCTTGATCACTCGGTGGCTTCTCGTGCGACTCGGCTTCTTCACAGGGCAGCCTGCCTTGCTACTACTGACTCACTTGCTCAAGCTCTTTGGATTTGATCACGAAGCCCTCCAAATGCTTAAGACTTAGTTCAACCTTGAACTTTTCTACAATCCTTCCCGAAACTAGACCCCTTGTTTTCAAAGGTTTCCTCTTCAACTGGTTGAAGTTCTCTTTCCTTCACAGGTAAGTGTTGGATTGATGTACTTCGAAATGTAGGCTTGAGGATTGAGATTGTTTCAGTTTTTTTTTAATGTGCTTGTATATCTCACGTATGTGTCATTCATGCATCCTCCTTCTGAAACAAACTCCTCAGCCTTTTATAGTGAACTTTCAAAAATTTGCCCGTTGAAGAGATAGGCTTATTTTTGAAAGTCACTTTGCAGTCGTTGGCTTGCAGTTCTTGGAATTGCCGTTTTCTCGTATGAATTATTCTTTTCACCTTTTCAGAGTTCTGACACGGTGTAGTGCTTCCCATTGGTTCGTTCCTTTTGCACGCTCGGGACTGAGCACTCCAAGAAAGGTAGTATGGAGATATTACTTGTTTAAGTAAATCTCTTGATTTCTGCGGCAACGGTTCTTTTCTGATTATCTCGACTTGATTGCATTTCCTTGCTTTTCCCAGGTGACTTAGAGTCGCCTTCCAATCATTGGATGACTCTTCTCCGTCACTTCAACTTGTGACTTGGCTTTTCTTGAGTTGACTTGGTGATGCTCCACTCATTGCATCTCACCGCTTCTTGATAGAGTTCCCGTCTACTCTTCTTTGCCATACTTTTGTCTCATGTGAAGTCTTCCTTCCGTCTTGATTGTCTTCTTGCATGTTAGGGCGTAGGCTGTCTTGACTCAGCTTGGCCAGCTCTATTCATTACAATGCATTTTACAACAAGAATTGGGGTGCCAACTTTCTATTCTAAGTTTTACATGGCATTCATCAAAATCTAAACAATAAAATTCCTAACATCCTTCAACACCTATGAAGAGTACCACACTCTTCAACACCTAAGATCACCCAAGTGTGTTCTTACCACAAGAACACTAACAAGGATATCTTGTTTTGGATGATAGAAAAATTCAAGATTACAACTCAATAATTGAAGTATACAAACTTTGAGTGCAAGTGTAATCAAGAAGGAAAAGCCTAGACCTCAAGATAGTGCAAGTGCAAGAACTAGGCTATTACAACAAGAGTATAAAAATGAAAGCTTGAGAATTTGCAGATTTCTTGTTGTGTATTTTGCTTGTATGTGTTGTGTATTGTGTCTTCAAATTCATCCTCTATTTATAGGAGAGTCTTCAAGATTGGATCTCCAACATAGGCTCTTCTTTCTTCATTTTTGTCTACAAAAAGAGGATCACAAAATGTAGAAATATTGTACAAAAATCAAAAGTAAATCTTGCTGATAAGGATTTCAAACAGCATGATTTTGCTGTCACAAAATAACCTAGGGCGACCGATTGCCCTGTTTAAGATTTCGAACGTTTGAAAAAGATAGTGCGATCCAGGTATAGGTCGAAGGGGGGGTCGACCGATCGACTGGGGGGTGCGACCGGTCGCCCTAGGGTGCGACCGGTCGGCCCCCTGCTTGACCGGTCCCCCTCTTCATTTTTTTGACTACAGTACGTTCTGTTTCAAGTTTTCTTTCTTCAGGTACAGGTCGGCCCCCTGCTTGACCGGTCCTCCAATCTTGAAATGTTGTCCGATTTTTATCAAAAATAAACTTCAAGAAATACTCCAAAAAATTAGTAAAAACATTTTAAATCACTTGGGAGTATTTGGACAACATTTATAAACATTGTTTTGGTGTAGAAACCAATTAACATAAAAACATTAAATATGTTGTCCAATATTTTATCGAATAATAAACTAAGAAATACTCCAAAAATTAGTAAAAATATTTTAAAACATTTAGGAGTATTTTGGACAACATACATAAACATAGTTTTGGTATAAAAACTCATTTAAACATAATCATCAAAATTTTGATAAAAACATTTATCTAACAAACTCCCCCTTTTGATGATTACAAACCAAAACAATTTTAGGAAGTAGATTTTAAAACAAAACAAATTTTCCGGTCTAAAACATCAATCCATTATAAGCAAGATTCAACATAAGTACAAACACACAAGGATAGGAGCAAAGATTTTTCAAAATCATTTTTGCACAAGCTCCCCCTATGAATATGCATATCAAGAACAAGTATAAAAGCAACCAACTAAAAGCTAAAAGCTTAGCTTTTAAAACTTTAGCTTGAATTTCATGAGGTTATAAGCTCCCCCTGACATAAAACGTCATTAGTCAAGCATAAAAGTCCATAATACATCACATGGACTAAGTATTGTTCACATCTTTTGGCTTTAAAGAGCCCTAGCTTATAGCTTTTCTTGCAAGCTTATTTTCGCTTCTTTGAGCATATGAGCGTTTTTCCTGTTTCTCCTCCTTTGGAATGATCAAAATAATGTTAGCACAATAAAAACATCATATAATTATATCAAAGTGCGCAATTTATTCGATTTATCGAGCATATTGAGCATTTAAGCTTAAATTCAGAATAAAAGGGAAAAAAATTGCCCATTTGATTTGTAAAAGCTCATTTGATTGATAAAACATGATCTCTATAAACTTATAAAACTTTTCAAATCAAGAGAATCATGTAGGTGGTGAATTTTTCATTCAAACATTTTGTCGAACACTTGGCGTGCGTTGAATAAAACAAGAGAAATATAACGCCTTTGTGATTCGTTTAAACTAAAAAAATTCATCACCAATTGCAATACAATAATATTCATTCATCAACAATCATCATATACAACACACTAATACAAGAATTTCATCAAAATATCAAGATATAAGCACATTCTCAAGGGTTCAACCCAAATGAGATTAAAAAGAGAAATTCTTACCATTTAATCGGTAAAGATGAGCAATGATGATGATAATCGAGCTTCATGAAGTCCAATATATAAAATAAATGCAACAAAACAAAGTTGAAATGAAATTTGTGTATAATTGGCGAAGGGGACGAAAAATGGCAAAAATGGGTTAAAATGACTAAGGCATGAGACAGAACGGTTTTAATCCAAAAATGTGCTAAGCGCCGTCGTGGTTGGCGACGGTTGCCCTCAACCCAATCACCCCAATTTGTCTTGCCCAATTTTTCAAAATCCGAATTTTCAACCAAAAATCCGATTTTTCGCCCCTAAGTTTTAAAAACATGCAAAATGCAAACGTAAACCTCATTCAATATGCATTATGCCTAACCGAGCTCGTATGGACGCAAAAGTCTCTGAAGATAGCGGTTTTGTAAAAATGTCCGCCAATTGATCTTGAGATGGTACAAAAGATATCTCAATTTTTTGTTTAGAAACACAATCCCTTAGAAAATGATGTCGAATCTCAATATGTTTAGTACGGTTATGATGAACCGGATTTTGATCAATATTTATAGCGGATATATTATCACAAAAGATAGGAACACTTTCAAAAGAGCATTTGTAATCCGCTAAAGTTTGTTTCATCCAAAGTAATTGAGTACAACAAAAAGCCGCGGAAATATATTTGGCTTCGGCCGTTGAAAGTGAAACACAATTTTGTTTCTTTGAAAACCAAGAAACTAGGCAATCGCCTAAAAATTGACATGATCCGGAAGTACTTTTACGATCATCAATATTTCCCGCAAAATCCGAATCACTATAACCTTTAAGAGAAAAATTTTCATTCTTTGGATAAAATAAACCATATTGAATAGTGTCTTTCAAATATCTAAAAATTCTTTTAACGGCACTCATATGAGATTCTTTGGGATTGCTTTGAAAACGAGCACATAGGCATACGACATGAAGAATATCCGGTCTACTTGCGGTTAAATAAAGTAAACTACCAATCATACCTCGATATTTGGATTCATCAACCGACTTGTCTTTTTCATCTTTGTCAATCTTGACATTTGTTGCCATTGGGGTAGAGACGGTTCTTCCTTCTTCAATTCCGAACTTCTTCAAAAGTTCTTTTGTATACTTGTATTGTGAAATGTATATTCCTTCTTGGCATTGCTTAATTTGAAGTCCAAGGAAGAAGTTGAGCTCACCCATCATGCTCATTTCAAATTCACCTTGCATTAACTTAGAAAATTTCTTGCACAAGGATTCATTAGTAGCACCAAAAATCATCAACATAAATTTGCACTAATAAGCAATCTTGCCCTTTTTCAAAAACAAAGAGAGTAGTATCAACTTTACCTCTTGTAAAACCATTTTGCAAAAGAAAAGAGCTAAGTCTATCATACCATGCACGGGGTACTTGTTTTAAACCATATAAGGCCTTTTTAAGTTTATAAATATCATTAGGCCTAGAAAAATTTTCAAACCCCGAAGGTTGTTTTACATAGACTTCTTCTTGAATAATACCATTTAGAAAAGCGGATTTAACATCCATTTGGCAAAGCTTGAAATTTTTAAAGCAAGAATAGGCAAGTAAAATACGAATAGCTTCTAAACGTGCTATGGGTGCAAATGTTTCATCATAATCAATACCTTCTTCTTGACAATAACCTTGAGCTACTAACCTTACTTTGTTTCGAACAATATTGCCTTGGTCATCGAGCTTGTTCCGAAATACCCATTTTGTACCAATAATGGTTTGAGACGGAGGACAAGGTACTAATTCCCATACATCATTCCTTTCAAATTGATTCAACTCCTCTTGCATTTCTAAAAACCAATCCTCATCTTCAATGGCTTCCTTAGCATTTTTAGGCTCTTTTTGAGATATAAGAGCTTTCTCGGCAAATTTTCCTCGAGTCATTACTTTATCAAGGGGATCACCAATAATAAGATCTTTTGGGTGATCTCCCTTAAATTTCAATGCTACGGGAAGATTCGAAGTATCACCTTTATCTTCTTGAGGAACATTTGAGCTTGAAGGTTGTTCATTTTGAGTATCATCTTGAACAATGGGTTCAACAATATTCTCTTCATCACTTTCATCATTAAGTATCCTTTCAACACCCGAAGCTTCATTGAATTTGACATGGATGGATTCTTCAACAACTCCACTAGTTTTATTGTAAACCCGATAAGCTTTGCTCTTAGTTGAATACCCTATAAATATTCCTTCATCGGCCTTAGGATCAAGTTTGTCCAATTGATCCTTAGTATTCAAAATCAAACATTTACATCCAAATATTTTGAAATAACTAATATTTGGAGTTCTTCCTTTCCAAAGCTCATATGGAGTTTTATTCATTTTAGGACGAATATAAACTCGATTAATGACATAGCAAGCGGTACTTACGGCTTTGGCCCAAAAATATTTTGGAAGTGAAAATTCATTGAGCATGGACCGACTCATTTCTTGAAGTGTCCAATTCTTCCTTTCGGCTACTCCATTTTGTTGAGGTGTCCTTGGAGCCTAAAAATTGTGACTATATCCCTTGGTTTCACAAAAGACTCTAAATTCTCCATCAAATTCTCCTCCTCGATCACTTCGAATAGACTTAATAGTATATTCCTTTTCATTCTCAATAAGTCTACACAACTTAACAAACTCATTAACGACATCGCTTTTATTTATAAGAAATAGAGCCCAAGTATATCTAGAAAAATCATCAACTATAACAAAAGTGTAATGTTTTCCACTTAGACTAGGTGTACCAATATCACCATACAAATCAAGATGAAGCATTTGTAGGGGTTTGGTAGTGGAAATTTAATTTTTGGGCTTAAAACTACTCTTAACTAATTTGTTCTTTGGACAAGTGTCACATAAGCCAAGATTTTCAAAATTCAATTTGGGTAGTCCTTTTACATGTTGGTTTTTGTAAATAGTTTGCAAATTTTTGTATCCAACATGTCCAAGTCGCCTATGCCATAAACTAGTTAAATCATTATTGGCGACAAGACAAGAAACATTTTGACTAACCAAATCACTTGTACAAATTTTGTAAAGATTGCCTTTTCTAATTGCTTCACAAATAATTTTATCATTTTTGGAAATAAGGCATTTTTCTTTATTAAAAACAACATTATAATTTGAGTCAAAGAGTTGGCTAACACTTATCAAATTAAACTTAAGCCCTTCTACTAAAAGAACATTACTAAGAGAGAAAGAAGAGTTACCAATTTCTCCATTTCCAAGAATTTTTCCTTTGCCATTGTCGAACATGACCACACCCTCTTCTTGGAGCTTGATGTTGGTAAAAAGTTCTCTCTTTCCGGTCATATGGCGTGAACATCCGCTGTCCACGAGCCATTTTGAATCTTCCATTGTTGTTATAGCCCCTATAACCTACAAAGGAATTATTTTTAGGTACCCTATAATTTTGGGGTCCATGGGGGTTAGCCTTGAGACCTTTGGGTCTCCAATAATAGCTAAAATTATTCTTCAATTTACAATTGCTAGCATAGTGTCCATTCTTACCACAATAAAAACAAGTAATAATACGAGGACTATTAGCACGTACAAAAGTTGGACCTTGATCTTTTTTCTTAAAGGCATTTTGAAAAGGTTTGTAACCAAGTCCTAATTTAGAATGCTCACCTCTTTGTGCATCTAAAATTTTTGTGACTTTATCCGTACTTAAATTGAATCGATGCACATCCTTTTTCAAATTTTCAATATCATTTGTGAGCGTTTGTTTTTCGGTTTTAAGAGTATGGACTATAGTAAGAGTAATAGCATGAGCCTTATCAAGAGAATCATAAGAGGTAAATAATTTATCCTTTTCTAGTTTAAGCTCTTTATGCTCATTTTTCAAATTCTTGTATTTAACAATCAAATTTTGAAACTCATTTTGCAATTCATCAACTAGGGAAGAAGATGAAGCATTAGAGCGTACCTCGGTATTTTCATCGTCTATGGCCATAAGACCATGTTCGGATTCTCCTTCCTCGTTGGTTGTTTCAAGTAATTCATCCCAAGTTTTGACATCCGTATTTAACGCCTTCTTTTTCGGAAAAGGCTTTTTCTTCTTTTGTTCCTCTTCCGCTAATTTCGGACAATCGGCTATGTAGTGCCCAGATTTTCCGCATTTGAAACAAGAATTGTCTCTAGCTTTCTTGCTTTATTTTTGTTTACAAATTTCGCAAATTTTCTAACAAGAGCCGCCGTTTCTTCATCATCCTCATCACTAGAATAATAAACATTATTAGAAGAAGATGTTAAGCCTTTAATAATATTTTGCGTACCTGGTTTAGAGGTGGATGGTTGAGAATTTTTCCTCTCCTTGAGATATACTTCATAAATGAGGAGGTTCCCAATGAGCTCATCAAACTTGAGTGTCTCAAGATTTTGAGCTTCAGTGATTGCCGTCACCTTTTTGGACCATGAGCCGGGAAGGGCGTTCAATACCTTGGTCACCTTGTCTTCTTCGGAGATGACCTTTCCAAGAGCCACAAGAGGATTGACAATGTTGTCAAGCCTTTCCACCATTTTTGATATGCTTTCACCATCATGCATATTGAAGTTTTCAAAGTCTTTCACAAGCATTGTTTTTCTTGCTTGCTTCACTTTCTTTGTGCCCTCATAGATGGTTTCTAATTTTTCCCAAACTTCATGTGCCGACCTTATGCCTCTTATATGATTATACTCGGTGGCGGTAAGAGAGCAATGCAAAATATTTAAAGCCTTGCCGTTTAGAGAGAAGGCCTTCTTGTCATTTTCATCGAACTCCTTGAAAGGTTTAGGAGTCGTGGTGCCGTCCTCCAATTTCTTGGTTGGTTGATCAACTCATTCAATGACCACGTTCCAAATGTCAAACCCGCACCCTTATAGAAAGCACTCCATACGGTCTTTCCAAAATGCGTAGTTGTTGGCGTCGAGTAGTGGTGGTTTGTTGGTGGAGACGCCGATGGTGGGGTAGCTTTCGTTCGTAGCCATGGATCTTTTCTCTTTACTCGGAACGAGCTAGCCAAAGAGTTTGGCTTTGATACCACTTGTTAGTCCAAGTGGCTACGATAATCTAGAGGGGGTGAATAGATTATGCCGATTTTTCGCAAATCGCCCTCTTTTTCGAATGAACACGTAATTATCAAGAATGTAACTGTGGAAATTAAACAACACTCGATGATTTATAGTAGTTCAACCCACCTAGGGCCTAATCTACTACCACCCCGGTATATCTGAAGTGGATTTCAAAAAAAAAAGATTTTATTAATTACCACAATTAATACAACACCACCTTTGAAGATTACCACAATCTTCTTACAACACCTTCAAGGAGATTACCACAATCTTCCTTCAACACCTATGAAGAGTACCACACGCTTCAACACCTAAGATCACCCAAGTGTGTTCTTACCACAAGAACACTAACAAGGATATCTTGTTTTGGATGATAGAAAAATTCAAGATTACAACTCAATAATTGAAGTATACAAACTTTGAGTGAAAGTGTAATCAAGAAGGAAAAGCCTTGTTAGGAATTCTATTGTTTAGATTTTGATGAATGCCATGTAAAACTTAGAATAGAAAGTTGGCTCCCCAATTCTTGCTTTGAAATGTATTGTAACAATTAGAGCTGGCCAAGCCGAGTTAAGTCGGCCTACGCTCCAACTTGCAAGAAGACAATCGAAGGCTTGAAGGAAAACTTTTGTGAGACAGTGAGTACAACAAAGAAGACGGGGAACTCGATGAAGAAGCGGTGAGATGCGGTGAGTGAAACATCATCAAGTCAACTCAAAAGAAGCAAGTCTGGAAGTGTGAAGAGTCATCCAATGATTGGAAGGCGACTCTAAGTCACCTGGGGGAAAGCGAGGAAATGCATCAAGTCGAGATAATCAGTAAAAAGAACCGTTGCACGAGAAATCAAGAGATTTACTTAAACAAGTAATATCTCCATACTACCTTTCTTGGAGTGCTCGGTCCCGAAGCGTGCAAAAGAAATGAACCAATGGGAAGCACTACACCGTGTCGAACTCGAAAAGGTGATAAAACATTTCATACGAGGAAATGGCAATTCCAAGAAGCGCACACCAACGATCGCAAAGTGATTTTCAAAAATGAGCCTATCTCTTCAACGGGCAAATTTTTGAAAGTTCACTATAAAAGGCCGAGGAGTTTGATTGAGAAAAAGAGGATGCGTGGATGAATGACACACGTGAGATATACAAGCTTATCAATAATCAAACATTCTCAATCCTCAAGCCTACATCTCAAGTACATCAATCCAACACTTACCTGTGAAGGAAAGGGAACTTCAATCATTGAAGAGGAAAATATCGAAAACAAGGGTCTACATTCCAAGAAGGATTGTAGAAAGGTTCAAGGTGAACCAAGTCTTAAGCTTTTGGAGGGCTTCGTGATCAAATCCAAAGTGCTTGAGCAAGTGAGCTGTAGTAGCAAGGCAAACTGCCCTGTGAAGAAGCCGAGTCGTGCAGGCTTGGTGAGTGATCAAGGCGTCTCGGTGAGTCCCAAAGGATCAAGTCGGCTGTTGTGATCAAGACTTGTATACGGATTGTTACCACTTTGTAAACCGATCATTACTTAGTGGATTCCTCCGGGAGTTGGAGAAGAGAGGAGTAGAAGAATTACCCCATCTTGAACCTCTATAAAAACTTTCTTGTGTCATTTACATTTCAGCGTTTAAATTTACGCACTTTTAATTGCTTATATCTGTGATAAATTTGCTATCCATTTGATAATCTATAAGTACTAAATCAATTTGTAAAAACTTGCTTAATCAAACTTAAGGGTGTTAAGTCTTCCATTTGAAAACAAAACCACGGTGAGTAAAATTATGGCAATGGTGAGTTACTCTATTAATAAATTTCAAAGTGCGTTGAGAGATTAACTCTCTTGAGGGACTAATTCGTCGTCCATCAAGGATACTGGTGTGTAGAACTCAGAGATTTAAAAGGCCTAAATCGAAAATTTGGTAAGGTTTATTCAACCCCCTTCTAAACCTTACACTTACACCCCTTGGGACCTACAAGTGGTATCGAGCGGTTGGTTCATTGAACCCTCCGCTGCCAGTTCTTGAACTAGATCTCCAATCTTTTCAAAAGTCCGCTTTAGTACTTATCTTTCAAAACTCTTTTCTATCATTAAAAATTATTATCATGGAAGCAAATCTAACACGCATTCCTATGTTCACTATTGAAGAATTTGATGATTGGAAAATTCGTATATGAGCTCATCTATCAAAGATTACATGATGAGATGTGGATAGTGATAGAAGATGGGCCTCTGCAAATATTAAAGGTGAAACATGCACGAAGAGTTGCAAATTTGAAGAGGAAGAAGATCGAACCGGACGATCATGGTTGAAAAACCAAGAATCGAGTGGACAAATGATGACGAGAAAAAGATACAACCTGGACAATGTAGCCAAGGACATTCTTTACAAAACCTTGGATAAAGCCATGTTCAACAAAGTCAAATCTTGCAAAACGGCTAAGGAAATGCAGGACAAGTTGACTTTGATTTGTGAAGGTTGAGCAAATCAAAGAAAACAAATTATCGATGGTTGTCTGAAGTTTGAAAATTTCAAAATGATCTCGGAGAGAACCTGGACCAACTAGACGCTCGATTTGAGAAATCACAAATGAGTTTGTCTACACTTGGAAAGGAATATACACAAAAGGAAATGTGTATGAAGATCCTAAAAAGTCTTCGGTGAATGGGAAATGAAGGTCATGGCATTGAGACACTCCATGGACCTATCAAAGACATCCAATCACGAGTTATTCTCGGACCTCAAAGCCTACGAGTTTGGTGAGAAGGAAAGACCAGGAAGAGACAGTTGTACCCCAAAATTTGCTCTAGTTGTCAAAGACGGAAGGAGAGTGAGGTCAAAAAGCAATTGACCCGGAAGAAATAGCCCTAATGGTTAAAAGATTTAACAAGTTCTTTAACAAGAACTACAAGAGAGGAAAGGGTGAATCCTCCGGAAGACACTCGGCTCCCTCCAAATCAAGGGATGATAGGCCAACCAAGAGCAGATCATCAACAAGTTGAGTATCAAAGGATCGACAACTCAAGAATAGAAAAGAGTCGATCAAAAGGCTGAATATCTATGTTGGAATTGTAGACAACCAGGTCACTATGCCATTATTTGCTCATATCTGTAGTCAACAAGATGAAAGCGAAGAAGAAAGAAAGGTCTTGAGAGAAAGAAGACAAGAGAAGAAAAAGGCAATGATGGCTGCAGAGATCTGCTTGAGATGACCAAGTCAAGAGAGACGGTGACTCGAGAGAGCGTGAAGCGACTACTCAAGTGACTACGAAGAAGAAGCTTTGACCGCTTAATGGCCAAAGAACAAGATCAAGAAGATGAGGTACAATCTAACTCAACAAGCTCGGACACTAGTGATAGTGATGTGACACACACACTTCATCACCCACTCGATCTTTATGATTCATTAGGCAAAATGATGAAAGATTTTGAGCACATTAAAACCTCACACACACTATTGAATGAGGAAAACAACCTACTCAAAAAACAAAACTCAAAGTGACTAAGGAGCCGAGTACTCTAAGTCAAATAGCCGATGAGAATACAAGTTTAAAAATTTGAAAATGCTAAATTAATAAGCGAGAAATTTTGCTATAGAAAAGAGGAGAAACGACCTCAAAAATGTTATTGCCTCATTCACTAAGGCATCTAAATCATTGGATGATCTTATTATGAGTCAAAGAGAATGTGAAGACAAGACGGGCTTAGGATTTAATTCCTTTGTGCCATGTCAAACTTCAAGAGTAATTTTGGAAAAAGGATCTTCAAGTCATGAAGAGTCCGAAAAATCCAAAACTCTAAATATTGCACACACTTTCAATCCAAAGCACAATACTAAGCAAGTGGCCTTGGTTACAAAGGAAAAGGAAAACGACCGATTGAGAGTCTTGAAAGGACGGTGAGAAAAGATTCACGGAGTCCTCAAATGGACTCCAAAAGAAAATACTACTGTAAAGAAGAAGCGAGCTACCAAAAATCCCGAAAACTCATAAAAGAAATACATATGATGGGAATGGTAGAAAATATCCAAGCCAAGTCGATGGAACAATGTGAACTATCGGCTAGACTTATGGAATACAAGCCCAAATGGCAAAGGCCTAGAACTCAACAAAGGCCATTCCAAAAGCATAAGAGCTTTCATCAAAGACACACATATGCACCTAGGCACTACACTCAAAGACACCACAATTACCCAAGAAAGGCAATTGCTAAAACACATATGCGGGCATACGGACAAAAGAGACAATTTGTATGAACCTGGACTCCCCAAGCAATTTGCCAGGATTGATTATGATTATGGCACCGATAGATGGCAACCTCTTAGAGTCAAATCATTTGGCTATAGGTTGGTTGGATCATCTTATAATTCTAACCCCTCGGGACCCAGGACAAGAATGGGTACCTAAAACTTAATTTCCTTGATTGCGGGTTCAAGGAAAGTGAGTGCCAAGGAACCTGGTACATGGGACGATGCATTTATTCCGGACACATGTGAGGAAATAAGAGAAATCTGTCAAAATTCAAGGAAGTCAAAGGAGCAAAAGTCATATTTGGAGGAAATGAAGCTCTGGTGAAATAAGAGGCACTTTGGATCCATCAAAAGGAATGGTTTAGAAATCACGGATGTTGCATATGTTGAAGGACTAAACTTCAATTTACTAAGCATCATCAACTCTGCGACAAGGGCTACAATGTTGGATTCAACATGGGAATATGCCAAATCAAAAATGTTGAATCTAATGAAGTTGTCTTTGCAAGGATGTAGACGAGAAGAATATGTATGTAGTGGATTGGTCAATGCAACACCCAAAGACTGTCTACTAGCAAAAGCACTGGTGAATCAAGTTGGTGTGGCACAAAAAAGCCGAGTCACCGAACTTCAAAACAATTAATAAGCTAGCAAGAAGTCATCTTGTAGAAGGACTTCCGGACTCGATATATACAAGAAGGAAAGTATATGTGATGCATGAAGGAAAACAAATCAAGTCGTCATTCAAAGAAAAAGACATGCCCATCCTCAACAAGAATATTGCATCCGCTTCATATGGATCTATTTGGCCCAGTGGAACCAGCAAGCATAAGTGGAAAGAAATACACCTTGGTGGTAGTAGATGACTACTCAAGATATACATGGACAATATTCATGTGCAAGAAGAAAGAAACTCTACAAAAGCTACCACACGGTGATGAAGAGAATACAAAATGAGAAGAGTCAAACCATTATCAAAATAAGATCGGATAGAGGAACTGAGTTTGTCAATGGAATAATAACTCGATCTTGTATTGAGAAGGGTATTGGTCATGAACTATCACCGCAAGGACTCGGCGTGAGAATGGAGTTGCGAAAGAAGAGAAAGAACCTCAAGGAAAAGCAAAGGACCATGTTAGCAAGCGGGGGTTACCAAAAAGATTTTGGTGAAGCAATCAACACGACTTGCTACACCCAAAACAGGATGTATGATAAATAGGCGGTGACAAAAGACTCCTATGAGATCTGGTGGAAGAAAACCAAATGTTGCATATTTCAGGATATTTGGATGTAAATGCTTCATCCACAATAATGGCAAAGACAACCTAAAGGCTTTTGATGCTAAAGGCGATGAGGGTATCTTCTTAGGATACTGAAACCAAAGCAAAGCCTACGAATACTCAACAAAAGAACTATGGTTCTGAGAAGAATCCATTCATGTAGTATTCGATGAGCCAAACATAAATGGAAAAGACATTGAAGAGTCGGTGATAAGTGAAACATCCAACCTCACGGAAGAATCCCTATCTTTGGCAAGGCGGGGATTATCAATTGAGAAGAAGATGAGATTTGAATCTCAAAAACATTTGGAAAATCTGCGGTGAGTGATCTCGAGAAAGCGACCCCACGGTCGCAAGTCGATTGAATCCGGCTAACTCACTTCAACCTGACGTAAGATGGTGAGAGACCATCCACCGAGATCTTGTCATTGGAGACATGAGAGAAGGTGTCAAGACAAGATCGAACTCAACAAGAAGCAATGTTCACATGCTTCATCTCGAATAGAGCCCAAAGATGTGTCACAAGCATTGGATGACACACATTGGATTCAAGCTATGCAAGAAGAGTGAATCGGTTTGAGAGAAATAAAGTATGGGAATTAGTACAAAGACCCATACATCAAAATGTTATTGGAACCAAATGGGTATTCGTAAATAAGATGAACGAGGAAGGTTACGTGGTAAGAAACAAAGCAAGATTGGTAGCCAAAGGATATTGCCAAGAAGAAGGAATAGATTTTGATGAGACATTTGCTCTGTAGCAAGATTGGAAGCTATAAGGATGTTTCTTGCCTATGCAGCTCACAAAAATTTCATTGTATATCAAATGGATGTAAAAAGTGCATTCCTAAATGGATTATTGGAAGAAGAGGTGTATGTTGAACAACCTCCAGGATTTGAGCGAAGACTCTTGGAGACAAAGTGTACAAACTCAAGAAAGCCTGTATGGATTGAAGCGGGCACCGAGAGCATGGTATGATACCTGTCACAATTCCTAAGCGAAAATGGATTCACTAAAGGAAAAGTAGATAGAACACTTTTTGTAATTCAAGACAAGAAGAGTATCTTTGCTTGTTCAAATATATGTGGATGACATCATTTTTGGATCCACTAACAAAGAGTCGTGTGTGAAAAATTCTCAAACCTCATGCAAAGTAAATTTGAAATGAGCATGATGGGAGAGCGACATTCTTCCTTGGACTTCAAGTGAAACAGTGAAGGATGGAACCTTCATAAGCCAAACAAAATACACAGAGATTTAATGAAGAAATTTGGTATGGAGGAGAAGTCTTACGTAAAAATACCAATGAACACATCGATCCAAAATGGACATGGATGCGATGGCAAGCTGTAGATCAAACAAGATCTGAGCACTTATTGGATCACGCTCTATCTCACGGCTAGCGGAGGCCGGACATCACCTTTCTTTGTAGGTGTATGTGCAAGATTTCAATATGCTCCAAAAGAGAGCCATATGACTGCGGCTAAGAGAATATTGAGATACTTAAAAGGAAATCAAGAAGTAGGGCTATGGTATCCAAAGGAAGGTGGATTCAAGCTAATTGGCTATTGGACTCGACTATCTTTGGATGCGAGTGGACAGAAAAGTACTTCAGGCACATGTCAAATGCTTGGAAACAGATTAATTTCTGGTTTAGCAAAAAGCAAAACTCAATAGCCACTTCTACGGTGAGGCGAGAATACATAGGCTGCGGCATTGTTGTGCCCAAGTCCTATGGATGAGACAAGGTGAGAGATTATGAAGTTGAAGAAAAAGAAATTCCAATCATGTGTGATAACACAAGTGCAATTGCAATCACTCAAAATCTGTGTTGCACTCAAGAACAAAACATATAGATGTCGGATATCATTTCATAAGAGATCATGTTGAAAAAGAAGGACATTATCTTGGAATATATCTCAAGCGATAAGCAACTAGCCGACATCTTCACAAAACCATTATGTGAGTCAAGATTTGAAGAACTCAAACATGAGTTGGGGCTAATTGAGCTAAATTTGAGACACGAAGAAGAGTCAAAGAAACGAAATGGAACAGGAAAGAAGGTGAAAAAGAGTGAAAACAAAAATTAGCTCAACAAATCATTTTTATATCGGAAAAGTCGGCTATACCAAGTCGGTGATATTTGAGTCACTAAGAGAAATGTGAGAAGCGAGTTAAATCGGCTAAGAGATAAGCTGAATAACTTATGAGCAAAGTGACAAAAACGCGATCGTTTTGACTAAGCGGGAATGTTTTAAGAGACACGTCGGCAAAGATAATGATGATGTGTACGGACATAAAAGCCGCACACCAAGCTCATGATTGGATATAAATGTTGCCGCATTAAATACGACATGAATGAAGCGCTCAATATGCGTGCGAAATCAAGCCGTTGATTTCGATCACGATTCAAAAAACCGTCCCGCACGTCCTTTCATAAACCATATTTAAACCATTTTTCGTCCGTTTCTCTCTCACACTTCTAAAAACTGTTCAATCTCTCTCTCAAAAAGCAAAGGCAAATACTCTCAAAACCCTATCACAAATTGTTGGATATTGTTGCCAAGTGTATCGACATCAAATTTAGCGACTTTGACCAATCACAAAGGCAAAATTGATTGTGATGGCTGCAATAATCGAAGAAAAGAAGATAAACGGGCTGAGTTTATCTACAGCAGATTTCTGCGAACGTGGGGAACAAGTCCTTCAAAGAAGATGGGTCATTTGGAGGATCTCGGGATATGGCACAGTGATTGGCGGCTATTGGAGGTGAAAGGAGTACCTCTTAGACATGGGAAGGCCTTCCATGTTAACAAGAGGATGTTGAGCTAATCTCTGGTGCTCGGCGCGTCACGCCAAGAGAGCGACACACGGTGGGGAATCGGTGACCCGAAGACACAAATGCCGCTTCCTCTCCAACCAAGAAGAAAAGCTGCCCCCTGCGGCTACCAAAAAAATCTCTGCCCCTGCAAAGAAAGAAAACAAACATGCTCCCCCTGCTGTGAGTCACGCCTGGCGGCCGTGTCACCGCCCCTGCGTTGCGGTCGAGAAGGACTCACAAATTCCTTCTCGATCGTCAAAAAGAGGAGAACCGACAAGCCTAGACGGCGGCTCCTCGAGAAACAAACACAAGCACGCCCGGCCGCCCAAAACTCGAGAGGACACCGCCTACGAACAGAAATTCCCCTGGTACAAACCGGGAGACGAAGAAGACTCGTCAAGCTGCATCGAACAAGAGAAACCGGTGAGTCGGCTACTCGCCTAGACAGATCTAGGAGACTACCGGAGAAGTAGAGTCTCGGATGTAATTGATGAAAACGACCAAGTCTCTTGAAGGTGATCAGCGAGGCAACAACCGAAGAAGACACGGTTGTAGTTCATACTGGTGAAACTCAAGAAGAACCCGGCCAAGCGAGATAGTGATGTAATGATCCTATCTCCACCTTACCCGGAGACATCCAAAATCGTCTGCGTGAGTGGAGAAAATGGAAGCCTGAGCTGAGTCAAGGGAACAGTTCCAACGGCTTTGAATTCATAGAAGAAGAAGAAGGCTGCTAAATTTCCTTGGATTATCTTTGTGCTCGGCTCTAGATGAAGACAAGCGCATGGATATTCGCAGATCTACAAGGACAAGGGAGAGAAAAGCAAGTGAAGAAGAAGCGAAGCACGCGAAAAGGCAAATACTGCCCTATCTCGTGAGACCGTAACACTTCCATCCTCTCCTTGATGTCTTCTCCGAAAGTGATGAGGAACACGAGAATCTTCGCGCCACGGAAGAATTGCGGATCGGCAAGCATTGCATGAATCAAGAATCCTTCACGAGAAAAGATGATGGAGGGACCGGAGAGTCCTCGAACACGGTGAAATCGATCCAATGGGAGTGGTTCAGCAAATAGCCACCGATGTTCTTGCTACCACTTCCTCACTCACGAAGAAGGCGATAAGGAAGATGGCGATGGCGGGCTAGTGGGGACCCCGGTCGAGCCAACCCCTATTGAAGGTGTGCCACCACCCCCCAACTTTGAACCATCAATTGCTTGACCGTAGGGAGTTTGGAGACGAGTAACCCCACTCCAAGTCACTCGGTGGTGCGCCGAGGGGGAAACTCCCTCCACCGCAGACCAGGTCGGAGGATCGCGAGATGACTCCACAAAGAATGTAGGAGGCGAAGCAAAGAACACTCAAACACAAGAAGAACGAGCAAGTTGCCATCAACGAAGCTCCAGGCGATTGAGATCAGTCTCGGTGAGGTGCCAACGACTCGACGAAGGCTAATGACGCTGGCGATGCGGTCGAGGCACGAGAGGAAAAAAAGAACGTACTGGGAGTTAACACTGCAGGCGATGAAAGCGCAATCCATGGGGTTGAGACTCCAATGGATGCTTTGTAGAAGACCCTAAGACAGTGACACCTTTGTCGAAAGGGAAGGCCAAACCTCCGCGTGAAAAGAGAGCTGGAGGAAATGAAGGCCCACGGGAGGTTGAGACTTCCAGGGGTAAACCCAAGTAGAGAACATCCCTCCCGCAACCATCGATCCATCCGAGAAGGAGATCGGCGCACTTCATGATTCCCAGGACAACCACGATGTCACCTTTCTCGGGATCGGAAGGCGAAGAAAAAGCCGAGTCAACCCCCATGACAAATCCAAAAGACTCCGGTGCGGATGTTCCAGGCACGAGCAAAGTCGATCCCAAGACTACTCGTCGGACCTTTAATTTTGATGATGAGCCACCAATGGAAATCTCATCATCGTCCGATGACGCTCGACGATAAGGCCGAGGACCGGTCTACTCAAAAGGAGAAATCACCGAGACCAACGGCATTAAGATATTGAGGCTCGCCACAAGCGAGCTCTCTTGCACCACAAAACCCGGTGAACCGGCGATCACGCCCGGCTCCTCAAGCTACGGTGGATCGATTCCCAAAAGAACTTCACGCCCACCGCTTATCATCGAACAAATCCCGGATGGCGGTGATGAATCCTTTGAGGAATCTTTCCCTTTCTCACTTTGGAGATACGAGAACTCCACGAAGAGTCGAAAATGAGCAAGCACGCTATCACGGACCAGCTCTGTTTTTCACTCAGGCACCATTGTTCGGCCGATTTCGATTTCGTATTTGTATGGCCATCACCGCAAATGAAGAAGAATCAGTGAAATACGAGAAGTGTTCAAGGCACTCTTTCTTTGAAGTTGAAAAGATGGAGAGGCATCGAGGCCTCCTTGGATATGCGCTGGACAACAGAGATGCCAACCTACGGTGACTTGAGAGGCATCACGTCGGGGTAAGGGAATGGTGGCAACTTGTGAACAATCAATGCGTGTGGAGCAGGTGAGATACTTGGACAATTATTCAAAAAGTCTTTGGTGTGGAGAGTGAAAATGTTGATGCGAAACGAAGGCTGGGGAACACATTGAACATATGCACGAAGCTCACACTGCCGAGATCAAGGCTGCTGCGTGAGCGAAATGCAAATGATATACGGCGTTTGGAAGAACACATGACAAGAAAATTCAGCCTTCTCATGGTTTGAGATGAAGCCGATTTCGGCGAGAATCCAACGCTACTCGTCAATTCCGTGCAAAGATACAACGCCAGACTTGAAGCAAAATTCAACCATCGGGAGACTTCGACTTCATGCTTGCCAAAGATGTTCCCTGGGGTTCCTCTATCCTTTGATGATGCCAAAAAGGGGGAAGAGGAATACCTTAAAAAAGCGAAAATCGAAGGTGAGAAGGAAAAATCGGTGAGGAAATTTTGAAAGCGAAGAAAGGAAAATCTTGAGGGGAAGGATCAAAGAATGTGACCTTGATGATTGCACAAACCCCAACAGGTCTGTCACGGTGACATTATAAGCGCAAACTCCCCGTGACTCGCCACTCCAACACTCTGCTTTGTATCTATAGGCCGAGAAGAGAAAAGAAATTGAAGCGGGGAATGAAGGAGGTGGAAGGAAGAATGGATGCCAGGGTGATGAACATTTTGAAAGAACACGGAGGCATTCCGGTTGGAGAGACACGTATGCCATTTCGGATGTCGGGACGAGCCAAGATCGTTGACGAATTCAAAACGCTCGAATCGAAGGTTATTTTGCAAATATGTCCTTGGCTCAAGCTTGGAACTGATCTTGGGAAAAGGGTCTCACATTATGTGAAGAAAGGCGACAGGCAATGACAGACAACCGCGATCCGATCGCTCTCTTTGGTCACTCACTGGCACTCACCGGAAAGAAAAGAAGGCCCCGTCAAGATACGCCCGAGGTAGAGGAAGAAGCACCGAGTGGAGGAAGAAGCTTGAGACCCAGGCCTGCGCCAAGAATATTGAATACGTAGATCCGGGGAAAGAAAGGAGGGATCTCTTCGGGCTCAAACTTGACCATGTGGCGAACTTGCAAGTGGCTAAAACCAACGCCGAGTATGCAAAAAGGATAGAAGAAGAAAACAAGAGACAAACTCGGCTATGGCGGAGAGACGAGGAAAGAATAAGGAAAGATGAAGCGCCGAGGAAGGCATATGAGAAGAAAAAGAAGGCGGTGATGTCGAGAAAAAAAAGAAAGAAGAAGAAGATGCCGATCAAGATGAAAGAAGGAGACGGCGAAGGAGATGAAGTGTTCTTTGTCAACCCCTTGTATTTTATATGTAAATACATACAATGTAAGTCTTACGTAATAATGCAAATTTTTTATATACTACGATACACCTTGTAAACAGTTGTGTTAAGTACAAGAATGATATGATCAATAAAAAGATTGATTATGCGCATACATTCTATGTCAATACACCATCGTATGTATCGTGTTATTTGCATCTTTGTATGATTTAAGTTTTGGCATCATCAAAAGGGGGAAATTGTTAGGAATTCTATTGTTTAGATTTTGATGAATGCCATGTAAAACTTAGAATAGAAAGTTGGCTCCCCAATTCTTGCTTTGAAATGTATTGTAACAATTAGAGTGGCCAAGCCGAGTTAAGTCGGCCTACGCTCCAACTTGCAAGAAGACAATGAAGGCTTGAAGGAAAACTCTCGTGAGACAATTTGAGTACAACAAAGAAAAATGACGGGAACTCGATGAAGAAGCAACGGTGAGATGCGGTGAGTGAAACATCAGTCAAGTCAACTCAAAAGAAGCCAAGTCTCAAGTCAAGTGTGAGAAGAGTCATCCGATGATTGGAAGTCGACTCTAAGTCACTGGGGAAAGCGAGGAAATGCGAGTCAAGTCGAGATAAGCGTAAAAGAATGTTGCCTTAAATCAAGAGATTTACTTAAACAAGTAATATCTCCATACTACCTTTCTTGGAGTGCTCATCCCCGAAGCGTGCAAAAGAAATGAACCAATGGGAAGCACTACACCGTGTCGAACTCGAAAAGGTGATAAAACATTTCATACGAGGAAATGGCAATTCCAAGAAGCGCACACCAACGATCGCAAAGTGATTTTCAAAAATGAGCCTATCTCTTCAACGGGCAAATTTTTGAAAGTTCACTATAAAAGGCCGAGGAGTTTGATTGAGAAAAAGAGGATGCGTGGATGAATGACACACGTGAGATATACAAGCTTATCAATAATCGAAACATTCTCAATCCTCAAGCCTACATCTCAAGTACATCAATCCAACACTTACCTGTGAAGGAAAGAGAACTTCAATCGGTTGAAGAGGAAAATACTGAAAACAAAGGGGTCTACATTCCAAGAAGGATTGTAGAAAGGTTCAAAGGTGAACCAAGTCTTAAGCTTTTGGAGGGCTTCGTGATCAAATCCAAAGTGCTTGAGCAAGTGAGCTGTAGTAGCAAAGCAGGCATTGCCCTGTGAAGAAGTCGAGTCGTTTGAGAAGCTTGGTGAGTGATCAAGGCGTCTCGGATCGAGTCCCAAAGGATCAAGTCATTTTGTTGTGATCAAGACTTGTATCCGGACTGTTACCACTTTGTAAACCGATCATTACTTAGTGGATTCCTCCGGGAGTTGGAGAAGAGAGGAGTAGAAGAATTACCCCATCTTGAACCTCTATAAAAACTTTCTTTGTGTCATTTACATTTCAGCGTTTAAATTTACGCACTTTTAATTGCTTATATCTCACGATAAATTTGCTATCCATTTGATAATCTATAAGTACTAAATCAAGTGTAAAAACTTGCTTAATCAAACTTAAGGGTGTTAAGTCTTCCGGCGAAAAACAAAACCCACGGTGAGTAAAATTATAGCCAACAATTTGAGTTACTCTATTAATACTCGGTGAGTGCATTTGAGAGATTAACTCTCTTGAGGGACTAATTCGATTTGTCCATCAAGGATACAAATTGTGTAACTCAGTAGATTTAAAAGGCCTAAATCGAAAATTTGGTAAGGTTTATTCAACCCCCCTTCTAAACCTTACACTTACACCCCTTGGGACCTACAAGCCTAGACTTCAAGATAGTGCAAGTGCAAGAACTAGGCTATTACAACAAGAGTATAAAAATGAAAGCTTGAGAATTTGCAGATTTCTTGTTGTGTATTTTGCTTGTATGTGTTGTGTATTGTGTCTTCAAATTCATCCTCTATTTATAGGAGAGTTTTCAAGACTGGATCTCCAACATAGGCTCCTCCTTCTTCAATTTTGTCTACAAAAATAGGATCACAAGATGTAGAAATATTGTACAAAAATCAAAAGTAAATCTTCGATAAGGATTTCAAATGAGCATGATTTTCTTTGTGTCACAAAATAACATAGGGCGGCCGGTTGACTGTTTAAGATTTCGAGCGTTTGAAAAAGATAGTGCGATCCAGTGCAGTCGAAGGTCGAGTCGGCCGGTCGGGGGGTGCGACCGTCGCCCCTAGCCCCGCTTGGCCGGTCCCCCTCTTCATTTTTGACTACGATGCGTTCATTTCAAGTTTTCTTTCTTCGTGCAGTCGACGCTTTGGGCGGACCAGGTCGACCTCCAATCTTGAAATGTTGTCCGATTTTTATCAAAAATAAACTTCAAGAAATACTCCAAAAAATTAGTAAAAATATTTTAAATCACTTGGGAGTATTTGGACAATATTTATAAACATTGTTTTGGTGTAAAAACCAATTAACATAAAAACATTAAATATGTTGTCCAATATTTTATCGAATAATAAACTAAGAAATACTCCAAAAATTAGTAAAAACATTTTAAAACATTTAGGAGTATTTTGGACAACATACATAAACATAGTTTTGGTATAAAAACTCATTTAAACATAATTATCAAAATCTTGATAAAAACATTTATCTAACAGTGTTGTTGTAAGAAGAGTGTGGTGCTCTTCAAGGTGATGTTGTAAGAAGATTGTGATAATCTTCAAATGTGATGTTGTAATAGTTTTGGTAACTATTAATAAAATTCTTTTTCTTTTTGAAATTCATCCCGGAGATACTGGGATGGTAGATGATTAGGCTTTAGGTGGTTGAACCTCTATAAATCGACGCGTGTTGCTTACTTCCCGCACTTTCATTCTTGTCTTTGCTTATTACATTCGTAAAAGAGGGCATAATTGAGAAAATAGGCATAATATATTCACCCCCTCTATATTATCGTAGCCACTTGGACTTACAAGTGGTATCAAAGCTAAACTCTTTGGCAAGCTCGTTCCATATCGCGAGTAAAGAGGAACGATCATTGGCTACGAACAAAGTCTATCTTACCACTGGGGCCTCCACCAACAAGCCACCACTATTTGATTCCAAAAATTATACATATTGGAAACAAAGAATGGAATGCTTCTTACAAAGTTGGGGGTTCGATATTTGGAACATGGTTATAAATGGAGAATACATCCCAATAAAAGTTGGAACTCAAACTTCCAAAGTTCTCAAGGAGCTCAATGATGAAGACAAGAAAATCCTCTCCTTAGACGGTAAAGCTCTATATTCTTTATTGTTCACTTACCTCTTCGGAATATGACCATATTCGAGGGATATGATCGGTACATGAAGTGTTGGAAAAATTAGAAGCTATCTATGAAGTATATGCAAATGAAATGAGCTATTCAAAAGCATCTACTTCTCACTTGGATACAACATCAAATCCAACGATATGGGATGAGCTTCTTACAACTTCCGATGATGAAGAAGCCGAGCAATGTCTAATGGGCATTAACGAAGACAATGAGGTACGCTCTAACTCTTCTACCTCTTTTAGTAATGAATTGCATGATGATTATGGTGAATTGCTAAATGATTTTGATGAGTTTCAAAATGAATTCCAAAGCTTGCTCTTTAAATACAAAAATTTGAAAAAGGAATTCAACACTTTGAAAAATGATAAGTATAGTTTACTTATCTCATATGAATCACTTTCTTGTGCTCACACTACCACACTTGATAAAGTTAGAAACCTTGAAAAGGATAATGAATCTCTTGTGAAGGATATTAATTGCATGAAAAATGATTTGACAAAGTTTAATTTGAGTACCGATAAAATGACCAAAATTCTTGATGTTCATCGTTGTGATCATTTGAAACTAGGACTTGGTTATAAGTCTAATGTTATTAATCATAAGAAAAAGAATCAAGTCTCTAAGCATGTTGGTCATTATGCTCCTAGAATTATTACATGTTTGTAATGTGGTAAAAAGAGTCACACGGCAAATTCTTGTAAGGCTAGAAATAGCTCTAATTATTATTGGAGACCTAAAAGTCCCAATGCTAATCCCGAAGGACCCAAACACTTGAGGGTACCACAAAACAATGTAATATTAGGCACTCGGCGGAATAACAATCAAAGAAAATTTATACCGTCAAGAAGACACCAGATGCCCATATCATTTGATCAAAGGAGAAGACATCATTACAATGTATTTCCAAGAAGGAGAAATTATCAACAATATGGAAAGGATACAAACCTTGGAAATGGAGTAATTGGAGAAGCCATCATCAACAAAATGATTTTCCAAGAGAAAGACATCATCAACAATGGGAAAGACACGGCCCGTGGAAATGGCGTAATTGGTAAACCGTATCTCCTTTTTTAAATACGCATAGTGTCTTATTATTATGCATGCTTTTATTTTTGCCTTAAAATTGTCAAAATGACTTTTCAAATATATCTCTTAAAAAATGAGGTCTCTATTATATACTCTCGGATTTTCAAAAACTCTTTTAAAGGAAACCTTGTATGGACATTTTTTTTAAAATCTTGTATACTTACAAGTTTTATCATCTCTTGTGGATTTAAGTGAAAGCATTGTATACTTGTGTTATTTCTTTTGAATTGATTTAGCTCCTCTTGCAAATCTATAAACCAATCTTCATCTTGGAGCATCATTTGAGAAATTTGTTCAATATTGTCTTCTTCATCACTATTATCATTGGGTATCCAATTGATCTTTGGTGTTCATAATAAAACATTTACATCCAAATATTTTGAAGTAACTAATATTTGGAGTACTTCCTTTCTCACCCTCAATAAATCTACACAACTTAACAAACTCATTAACGGCATTACTTATATTAGCAAGAAAAATAGCCAAAATATATTTTGTCTTATGAGAGTAAAATACCAATAATGATCATGCCTCAATTGTTTATGTCAATCTTGATAAATCGTAAATTAGATAATATGTTGATGAACATGTATATCAAGATATTTAAAACTTTGACAAAAAATCAGATTTTTGGTTGAAAATCCGGACAGAGACTGGACTTTAGTTTTAGACACAGGTTGGCCAGGCGGTCGATCGGTCGACCACACCGGTCGACACCCTGGTCAACTGGTCGACTAGTGCTCCTGCAGGGATAAAATTGCCCATGTCCTTCTCTGTGTTATTTTTTGATCTTTTCTTCAAACTCGAACCCCTTTGTAAATTTCACACACAATTCACTCAAAATGATTTCATTCTTGTAAATTCTATACTTTTGAGTTTATACTATTGGTATATCATCTGTGATACCCGACGTCTCTGATTAATTGGTAAGTTTAATTTCCTTTTAATCTCAATTGGGTTCAACCCTTGAGAAAGTACTTATACTTTGGGATTTTGATGCATTATTGTATATTTGTGATGGAAATTTTGTATGATGATGAATTATGCTTGTATATTTATGATTAGTGATGATATTTTGGGCATTATTGCATTCACAAGCATTATATACATCTTCGGTTTTATTCTGTGCACACCAAGTGCTCGATAAAATGCTTCAATGAACAATTCTTTGTTTACATGATTCTCTCGGTTTTAAAAGTTTTATAAGTTTATAGAGATCATGTTTTGTTACTCAAATGAGCTTTCACAAGTCTTATAATCGATTTTTCCCTTTTATTTGGATTTAAAGCTTATATGTTCGAAAAGCTCAATAATTCGATGAAAATGCGCACTTTGATATATGTTTATGATGCTTTTATCGTGCTAACATTCTTTTTGATGATTCCAAAGGGGGAGAAACATGAATAGAGCTCAAAAGCTCAAAGAAGCTAGAAAAAGCTCGGACACAAAGCTATAAGCTAGGATTGAAAAAGCCAAAAGCTTTATATGTAACTTAGTCCAATAATTGTATTATGGACTTTTATGCTTGTCTCATGATGTTTCTTGACAGGGGGAGCTTCTAAGCTCATATTATAAAAGCTAAGCTTTTAGCTTATTAGTTGTTTGCTTCTACTCATTCTTGTTGTGCATATTGATAAGGGGAGCCTCGCTAAAAATGTGTTTTGAAAAATCTTTGCTCCTATACTTGTGTTTTAAAGTGGATTGTCCTTTTGATTGATAAAATGATTTTGTTTTTAAAATCTATCTCCCAAAATTCTTTCGGTTTGTAATTATCAAAAAGGGGGAGTTTGTTAGATAAATGTTTTATCATGATTTTGATGATTATATTTTACAGTGTTTTTTACACCAAAACAATGTCTCCTATAATGGTCCAAATATTCCTAATTGGTTTTAAAGTATTTTTTGGAGTATTTCTTGCAGTTTATTTCCGATGTTTCATTAAATCGTTTTGAGCGATATAAAAAGAGATTTTTATATTTCAAAGTGTTTTTAACAAATACCGAATACCATCAAGGTAAAACGGCACTCGAAAACTTAAGTCAGAATTTTTTGACAGATCGAACAACCCCTGGATTAGCTGGACCGGTCGACATCTAGGTCGACCGGTGTCTGAGTGTTTTAAGACTTTGTAATCTATCGTATTGTCCAGGGAAGGGTCGACCACATGGGTTGAACCCAAGTTTCGATGTTCCCCTGCGCCACTGTCTTCTCGTGTTCTATTTCTCTTATTTGGCAGGGACAGGTCGACCTATAGGTCGATCGGGGACTGATTTTTGAATATTTGTATTGGTCGACCGGTCTACCACATGGGTTGACCAGTGTAAAATCAGACGATTTTTGAGTTTTTGGGAGATAACTTTTCCTGGTTTTGGGGAGTTGGTTTGTAACAGCTATATTGATTATTTAATCTGCATTTCTTTTCAGATTTCACTCCTTAAGAGGAGCCTATCAATGTACAAGACCTCTTCTATAAATAGAGGAAGATTTAGAGCATCATAAACAAGAATTTACACTACAACACAATAAGAGATATATCAAGCAAATACTTTGTTCTTCAAATTCAACATTCTTGTTGTAATAGTCTAAGCTTTTTCACTTTCATATCTTGAGGTCTAGGTTTGATTTTGATTACACTTACACTTCAAAGTTGTATACTTCATTATCGAGTTGTAATCTTGAATTTGTGTTTGTCATTCAAACACAAGATATCCGTGTGAGTGTTCTTGTGGCAAGAGCACACTTGGGTGATCTTAGGTATTGAAGAGTGTGGTACTCTTCATAGGTGAAGAAGATTGTGGTAATCTTCTTGTGGAAGAGTTTGGTGCTCTTCGGGGTGTTGGAAAGTTTGGTGCTCTTCAGTTGGAAGATTGTGGTAATCTTCATTGGTGCCGTTGTAAGAAGCGTGTGGTGCTCTTCAAGGTGATGTTGTAAGAAGATTGTGGTAATCTTCAAAGGTGATATTGTAATAGTTTTGGTAACTATTAATAAAATTCTTTTTCTTTTTGAAATCCATCCCAGAGATACTGGGGTGGTAGAGGATTAGGCCCTATAGGTGGGTTGAACCGCTATAAATCGATGTGTGTTGCTTACTTCTCGCACTTTCATTCTTGTCTTTGCTTATTACATTCGAAAAAGAGGGCATAATTGAGAAAATGGGCATAATCTATTCATCTCCCCTCTAGATTATCGTAGCCACTTGGACTTACAGATTGAAGCTCTCAAAATCATTGTGTTGATTTTATTTTTGCACTTCTACTTCTTCACCATCTTTATATTCGATCACCATCTTTATATTCGAAAAAGATGGCGTAAATTAGAAAATTTGAAAAATCTATTACCCCTCTCTAGATTTGTGTAACCACTTGGACTAACACCAAATCAAACCCAAAACTTTAGGAAAGTCCCATAAGCTTCCCAGAACATTAGGAATTTTTCTATGTAGTGGTCCTGAGATTGAGATTATTATTTACGTTTCCACTTCTGAGAACTAGGATATTGATATATATGTGCTAGGTGATAAGGGCGATGAGTCCTAAAGCTCAATCAGAATTGTGCATCAAACATTCATTTCACATTTTCATTGAAGGTGTGGTTTATTTCTAACTCACTAATGTCCATATTTAATATCATTTTATGCTACGTAAATGTGTTATGCAAATTCCATGAAAATGTACTATCGTAAAGGACTCTAGAGGTATGAGGTCAATATATCGCTCAAGTGGAATCCCTGTAGTGGGAGTTCTATTGGTGCTATTGCTATTGGGGCTCTTTTGAGCTAATGTTATCGGTGCTCTTATGAGCTATTACTATTGGTCAATTGCTATTAGTTAATTGATATTGTATTTACATGTTTATTATGATGTATATGTGTCTTTGATTTGGACAACATTAATCCCACTAATTTGTGTCTCTCACCTCAAAGAATGTTTTAATTTTTTTAATTTAAGGAGTCAACGATGGCTTTAGGTGGTGGATATTTAGATTACCTATGATGTTACTGAATAAATTTTATTTTTAGAAATATTTCAATGGGAGTCTAATTATGTTGGGAAAATTGCAATTTCGATTGTGTTTTTTTTTCCTTATATTCATGAGAGTTTCAATAATTTTCTTTGTGAATTGGTAAATGTCTTGAGGTTGTTGGAGTTAGTCGAGTATTTAACTTTTCTACATATTAGAACTTATTCCCGCTATTTTTGAAATGAAATTGAATCGACATGTTCTGATGATTTTCTTCTATAAAATAATTGTAGTATTTAAATGTATGTATATGATTTTTCAAAATTTTTTATTGTCAAATGGTTTGTTGCAATTATATATATATGCAGGGGTGGACCTACTTGGTGGGCAATATTTTTATTTTATTTTTTTATATGTAAATTTTGGAATTAATTTCATTTGGCCCTCCTCATTTTTTTTGTAAAATTAAAAAGGACGTCAATTTTGTGTTGTAATTATGTATTTTTAGGATATTTAATAATGAATATTGACATTGTATTTGATACAAATCAATGTTGTAAAAACCGGTCTAGACGGCAACCTTTGCCAAAACCAGTGCAAAAAATCATTTTGGCAAACAATCAGCCTACGCGTCAAATAATCTGGCCTAGGTGCTTGCCATGCGGCCAAAAAGTTGGTTCTAGGTGCCCACCTAGAAAATCTAGGCTGCAAAAATCGGCTCCCTTCAGTGTTGAATCCTAGTTCTCATGCCCCTGTTTATATGCCACATTTTATTTAATCATTTTATGTGATTGATTTTAATGTAGATATTATTTATGAAAATTAAATAGATCATTATAATGAGATGTTTTCCTTATGTAAAAAATGGTAGTATTTTTATGGTGTTTCAGTTCCAAATCAAGAAACTCATATATATCAACGTAGAGAAGAAATAGGAGTTGATTCTAATATGAAGCTAGTTCTGGAGTTTAATTTTCTAAATTACGCCTTTTATGTAGTGGTTTAGTTTTTATATCATCCACCATCGTTATAACTTTTAATGATGTAAATTAATATTGTACGTTTTCATTGCTTTTTGACAAAATTTCCCCACTGTTAGGTTTTCTAATTTCAAGAATTTGGTTACCTGATTGGTTCATGAAATGTCTGTTCTCATTCTTCCATTCACAAGCTACCACATTTTTACTCTACTCAAAAGTATAAAAAAAACTTTACCATAATTATAATTTAGTTGCCTTAATTGCATGTTTTCATTAAATACTTTGAACTGTCCCAAATCTTCATGTCCAAAAGTGTTGCTCTTTGTGGTGATGGTCATTGAATTGAACTCTAGCATCAATGTATTTCTAACACAGGACCTTATAATTAATTGCAATTTTAGTTATGTAATTAAGGGTGGTTAGCAATACTGGTCTAGCGAATCGGACGGGATCCTCTATTCCACTTTGTGTTTCATCTAATATTCCACCGTGCGGATCGTCGCCATGTGTCCATTTAATTAATTAGAGATGACAGTGACTTAACGGACTGTTAACGTCCCAGTAATTAGGAGTCCAAGAATATCAGTTACATCTTTTCCTTTTATGTTTAAGCTTCCTTTTAGGAGTCCCAACAGTGTTGGATTCAATATGTTCTTTTTTTAGATTTAGAATATCACGGAAGAGAGACCAACCAAACAAAAAGAATTACGTCTTCTTCGTCTTTCTCAACGCATACATGACTCGCGTTTTTCTTCTTGACAAAACCAACTCTACCAAGCTCACCGCTCTTTGTCCAGGAAATTATTGGAGAAGAGAACACATGGTAGCGGCGAAGCTTGGTAGAGTTGGTTTTGTCAAGAAGAAAAATCGCTAGCCGAGTGTTATGCGTTGAGAAAGACGAAGAAAGACTGTAATTCTTTTTTGTTTGGTTGGTCTCTCTTCCATGATATTCTAAATCTAAAAAGGAACATATTGAATCCAACACTGTTGGGACTCCTAAAAGGAAGGTCTTTGTCAAACATAAAAGGAAAAGATGTAATCTGATATTCTTGACTCCTAATTTCGGGACGCGATCGTTAATTGCTAAGTCATCTATCTCTAATTAATTAAATGGACATATGGCGACGATCCGCACGGTGGAATATTAGATGAAACACAAAGGTGGAATAGAGGATCCGTCCACTATCGAATACAAGGGGAGCAATTTAAGGACATTAATTCAAATAAATTGCACATTAAGGACAAATTTTTGTCAGAAATATCAATTTTCGCCCGAAAAAGTACGTGACCCGTCAATTATCGGATTTGTGATTCTACGACTGATTTTAATGATGTGGAGATAGGACAATCAACATAAACAAATATTAAAGCTTAAGGGGAAAAGCAAAATGCCACATAGACTTAAGCTTGACAAGTTGGATGGAAAAAGATTTTATTCATCTTTTACCTTAAATAATTATTTACAAATAAGTATGAAATCATGTAAAACATTTTTCATTATCTTCGTTAAATTATTTGTCTTGGAGAAAAAATATAATTAATAATTAATATATAATTCGATTTATATATTGGAATAATATTAGTTGTCCACTGTGCTATTAATGGAATAACCCAGCCAAAATGAGTCCAAGACCGACCCACAAGCCAATTCCTCCTACACAACCCACGAGACCTATCACCCAGGTATAAAAAGGTCCATCATCTTCATTTATAAATAATATGACTCATAATTACTCTTACGCATTAATTCAGGGTTCGTTTACTATCTTATATTCTCTTTCGTTCACCGTGCTGACTTGAGCATCGGAGGGGCCTCTATGGGTAACCCCTAGGGACCTCTCTAACATTTTCATGTGTTCATGCAAGTTACCCGTAGAAGATTTATAGCTGAAGGAGAAGAAGACTTCCCGCTTGGAAAGAAGAAGACTTGGACATATTCAGAAACCCTAACTTTGAGTAATTTGCCCTAAAAAGTAGCATCATTTTGGCACCGTCAGTGGAAAAGACCAAAGCACATGAAGACACAAACCCAATCTTGAGCGCATGGAGCAGGATCCCAAGCTATAGGCCATGGAGCCAGAGACGAGCAAGAGGATCGATCACCTGGAAGACAAAGGGCCAACCCTCCTCCTCTTGGAGGAGTGTCATCCCCACTGCAAGGAAGAGAGATTCTGCCCCCTGAAGAAGTTCACCAGACCTAATAAGCTCTCCAAGTTCTGCTGGATAAAATTGCCCAGAATGCCCTGAAGCATCAAGCTACGGCCAGAGCCGATGGGAGACTGCCTCGGGCTCTGCCTAACACTGAAGACCCTAACTTGGGAGGTCAGGGAGAAAGAGAGGTAGGACGCGGCAAGAATCGTGAAGAGCCACCACTAGCTGAAGAATCCCAAGATGCTGGTTGTGGAGCCAGGAATTAGCAAGAAGAACTATCACAATGAAAGACGAAAGGCCAGCCCCCCTCCTTCGGTAGGGGCGCCATCTCTGCCACAACCAAAGAGGGCACCGCCCCCACTCCTCGGAGAGCTCCTCCTGCTGAAGAAGTTCGCTTGGCGCAAAAATCCCATGAAGCCTTGCTCGAAGAAGTTGCCTGGGTTGCTTCAAAAAATCATGTTACACCAGAAGCTATGGGGAGACCTCCCTCAAGCTCCACTGGATGATGAAAACCTCAGTTTTAGGGAAGAAGATAAAAGAAATGAAGGACTTGGAGAAAATCAAGTAGACCACCATGCTCCCGCTAGGAGAGAAGCTGGGAATGGAGCCCAACGTTCCCAAGTCCATGCTCACAAGCCCGCAGAAAAGTTATAGGTGTTAAACATTACCAAAGACAACTCGCGCGCCACCATCCTAGGGAGGAAGTTTAGTGGCCCCTGCCATCCTGGTCAAGTCATTGCCTTCGGGCATCGATTCCTCCAATCTCCCAGAGTATGATGGGACTAGAGGCCCCCCAGGAGCACTTAAACAAACTCTATGTGGAGACAGATCTCTACAACATGACGGACGCTTAATATTGTAAAGTGTTTCGAACAAATCTGACCAAACGTGCACTGGCATAGTTCAATCAGCTCCCAGTTGGATCAATCACTGATGGATAAGCTCTCTGGTGGTTTCATACAACAATTCTCCATCAACGAGAAATATCTAGAGACCATTGCTCATCAAGTAAAACAGAAGGAATGAGTGTTACTGCAAAACTTTATGAAGTAATTCGTGGAAGTTGCTGATTCCAAAGCCAGGAACACCAAGTAAGAAGACAGACCGCTGAGAAGACACAAAGATAGTCCCCTCCTTCCAGAGGGGCGCCATTCAACAAATTGAGGAGCTCAAGTGGGCGCCCTTGCCCGGCTTAATGCGGCGCCCTTGCTCGCTCAAGGGGGGAGCCCTTACCCACTCAAGGGGGCGCCCTTCCCTGCTCAAGGGGGTGCCCTTCCCTATTCAAGGGGACGCCCTTGCCCGACTACAAGGCGGTGCCCTTCCCCGCTCGAGGGGGCGCCCCTCCCCAAGCTCCTCCTCCTAAAGGGATCCGCCCACCTAATAAGTCAGTTGGACTTAGAAAGCTCTCCAGCTCAATGAAACTACCCAGAGCACTCTAAGACATCAATCCGCTCCTGGAGCTGCTAAAGGCATCCCCGAGCTCCGCCAGCTACTATAGACCCTCATAAGGGCACCCTGCCATAGCATGCCGCAACAACAGCTGCATGAAGACCCCTCTTAAGGGCACCCTGTCGTAGCAAGCCACAACGACAACTGCATGAAGAATCACCCTCACTCAACTAGAATGAAAGAGAGGAACAATGGACTGGAAAGCAACCAGATACTGAAGAAGCCATCATATCGATGGAGGACAAACAAATCTTGAAGTCTAGCAAGGATAGTCACAAACTCCCCTCGACACTCAAGCTAAGGAGTCATGAGCTATCTAGACTAGTCAAGCTACCTCTGGAACAAATAACCCCTTACAGAAGAGCAAAACTCCCCAGAATAACTGTCAACAAACCATCCTCCAACTAAAATCATTTCAAAAAAGACTCACATATTGTGGGAGTCATTAACATCATTTTTTAGAGTCCAGAAAATAGAGACCATGGAGTACACTTCCAATATGTCATGAGGAGTGAAATTGAACCAACCAAGTCCCACGCAGAGGACACCAAATTTTAACAGAGAGAAGAAGGTGTCTGCAACACTTGGAACCCAAGACTTAGGAAGACCAAGCCTGAACCAACCAAGGGCTCTCGCACTCGCGATTCGGCTAAAGATTGAGTCCTTAGCAAACACAAAAGTTGAGGAGCCGCTCACAAAGACCCACACAAAGTAGCATCCCACCCAAATCTGGGCGCCAGACCTTGGCTACCCCACAGGAGATGCATAACAACACTGAAGAAATCTTGAGGAGGAAGCTCATTCGTAGCAATCATTAACAAGCTACACTAAAGCTCTACGCTACCACAAAATTGCTCACGAAAGGAAGAATATTCATATGATTGAAGTGATCAGCATAACTTCTAGAGGCCCTAAAGGGAAAGGCAAGCTCTCCAGAATAGACCTAGTGATCAAGTCCACTGGCTAGATCAACCTACCACTCATATAAGGGATAGACGCCCCACACCGTATCACAAAGATGAGTCTGAAGTGGTATCAAAACTGCTCGGAATGTTACGTTGCCACATTAAAGATAAGCAAGCTCCCTCGACCATACAGTGGGAGTGCCACACCACCTTAGGAGCCGCAGATCTCGCTAGCTCTCGCAAATATCAGTTCTCCATCGCTCTCCAACAGTTCTCAGTGCTTGCAGGCAGTTAATTGCGAAAAATGGTCGTGGTCAATGACCATTCGGGCGCTCTCCTCAGCAAATCTCATACGGCTAAAACCCCGGATGGAAGGGGCCTTCTCACGGGGGGTCTTAGTAAATTTTACCTCATTCGGCTAAGACCCTGGATGGAAAGACCACATCCGACCAATACCCCATATGGGAGGGGCCTCCTCACGGGGGGGTCCTAGTAAATTTTACCTCATCCGGCTAAGACCCCAGATAGGAAGACCTCATCTGGCTAAGACCCCAGATGGGAGAGGCCTCCTCATGGGGGGTCCTAGTAAATTTTACCTCATCCGACTAAGCACCGGGGAAGACCTCATCCAATTTAGACTGTGGATGGGAGGGGCTTCCTCATGGGGGTTCCTAGTAAATTTTCTTTATTCGGCTAAGACCTTAGATGGGAGGGGCCTCCTCACAGGGGGTTCTCGTGAAATTTTCCTTATCCATCTAAGACCCCGGATGGGAGAGGAGTCCTCACGGGGGTCCTCATAAATAAACTTTTTCTGACATTCTCGAAGAGATTGGGATCTCTCATGGGGGAGTCCTCGATAATATTTCTTCCAACATACAACACATGGAAGTACTATAAAAATAAAGCAAATATGTGTAAGGGAATACACCAGCACAAGTGTAGCATCAAAGCAATGGAGCATCATCCAGCCCCTTGGAGCAAAGGAACATCTCAAGAGAATAAGAAATAGAAAATATCCAAGTACATGAAGCAAAGCCTCAACTCTCAAGTCCCACGAAAACTCACTCACAAGAAATATGTTACCTTCCAAAAAAGGCTAAGTCCCATGGGGACTCATCACATGCAAGAAACTCCAATGTTGGGCTACCGCACTCCGGGAACTTCTTCCCTTTCGGGGAACCGCTCCTCTTAAGGAAACATCACCCTATTCGAAAGATCAACTCCTACACCAATTATATATTCGCAGGATACCCAACTTCTCCCATCTCCACAGCTCATAAACTAGCTTAAGACATAGCCCCAGAACCAACATACAGAACACTGAGGGAGCCCCAATTGCTCCATCAACCTACAAGACACTGGGAGGAAACTATGTTGACTACCTCACCCGGGACATTACTCGACACCCAGGCAGAGGTCTGGGTCGATACTTGGGCCAAAGGGCCTCATCTTATCTATCTCACATGGACTCCTCTCGGATCCAACTCAAGCTTTACTTCCCCTCACCATCATAGTATAATTTCGGAGCTAGAAGGAGAATACAGAAGTCCACGAGAAAATGCAAAAATGGAATAATGGAACTGAAACCCAAATGGTCAAGGATGCTCTGGCCCCCGAGCGAAAACTAAGAGGGACCGAAATCCGAAATATGGCCCAAATTATGGGAAAACTTCGCGAAAGATGGAGAAAAATGCAAGGAAGACAAACTGGTGGGCTTGGGCCTCCCCCGGAGGCGCGCCCTCCCCTGCGTTAGAGGGCGTGCGGGGGCGCTGTTTCCTGCTCCAGGGAGGCGACCTCGGAGTGACCTATCTAAACTCTCGGTCTCTTATCCCAACTCTACTCACTCGATGTACACCACTCCTCTCTACAACTCTCTTGGGTACTCCCCTCAATTTCCAAAAATAAAATCACTAAGCGTTCTACTAAGCAAAGGAATTGATAGACATGGTCATAGTCGAGCTCCTTAAGCGGGTCTCCTCGTAAACTAAACCTCATCTGGTACTCCTGGGGAGGAGGGACTCCCTTACACAGGGGTCCTCGTAAATCTCCAAGAAATCTCAAGACAAGCCAAACACAGTGTCAGTTTAGCTCCCGCAATGCTCTATACTTCCGCATCATCGGAGATGGAGGGCTTATGTTGGGGGCAAAAATGATATTTAATAATTAATATATAATTCGATTTATATATTAGAATAATATTAATTGCCCATGGGCTATTAATGGAATAACACGGGCCAAAGGAGTCCAGAACCAACCCAGAAGTTATTTCTCATACACGGTCACGTGGCCCATCATCGGGGTATAAAAAGGTTCATCCTCTTCATTTATAAGTGATATGACTCATAATTACTCTTGCGCATTAATTCAATATTCGTTTATTGTCTTATATTTTCTCTCGTTCATCATGCTAACTTGAGCGTCGGAGGGGCCTCTCTGGGCACTCCCAGGGAACTCCTAATATTTTCATAAGGGATGTCATTGGGTCGGGTCTGCCTGGACCCGAGACTCGACCCGTCAAGAAAATATAATACCCATACCCATACCCACCCCGACTCATCTAGACCCATACCCGCCCCGACCCATACCCGTGTCTTGCGGGTAAGACCCGTTAGACCTATTAGACCAGCCAACTTCATATATTTGGCCAATTTTTTACGATTTTTACTCAAAATAGTGCACTCAAAATTTATGTTATTTATATAATTTTGTAGATATTATATAAATTATGAAATAAACACCAACATATATAAATCAAGAGTTCTTGAACAAGAATAATACAATATATTCATTCTATATAAAAAAATAAAAAAATAAAATAAAAATTATATGGGTCGGGTCCTGCCATACCCGTTACCCGACCCATACCCGCTCGGGTCTATAACTCAATACCCGTTACCCGCCCCATACCCATTTATTGGACCCATACCCGCCCCAAAGGAAGCGGGTCTGGTTCGGGTCCGGGTCTTACCCAAACCCATTGCCATCCCTAATTTTCATATGTGCATGCAAGTTCCCAGTAGAAGATTTCCAGCTCAATGAGAAGAAGACTTCCCACTTGGGAAGAAGAAGACTTGGACATATTCAGAAACCCTAACTTGGAGTGATCTGCCCTAAAAAGCAGAATCAATTTGATTTATCTAGTACTTAATAAAGTACTTTATTTTTTCAAATATGAATAAAAATTTATTTATTTAGTATATTAATCATATAAAAATTTAACATTAATTCATCAATTAGGGCAGAAAAATTCTATATTGATTAGTTTACAATATAAAATAAAAAATAATGAAAAATATTTTAATTCTTAATTATTATAGCTCAATATTTTAATATTTGATGAATAACATTATTAATATATTCAAACATAAAGTAATTTTAATAAACTAATTAATCATTAGATTCAGAAGTTTTATTCATTACATATCGAGGGACCACGTATTTGACATTTTCTTCAAATAAATTAAAATAATACAAATTGTCTTATTTTATTTCTTAATTAGTTTATCTTGCTTTTTTTGACATTCAATAAATGACATTAATTGATATCATTCAACTATAGATATATTTAATTAGTTGACTACTTAATCATCATTTGGAGGTAAAAATATAATATTAAGGAGTGACAATTTTATTTAATATTAAAATTTAGGGATAATTACAAAAAGTACCCTTGAGGTTTAATCTAATTACAAAAAAACTTAGAAAACTTTCGAAATTACAAAAAATACCCTTGAGATTTTAGCTAATTATAAAACCCTGACAGAAATTTTGAAATATCTATTCTACCCCTGACGGAATTTAAAAGAAAAAGAAAATTTAAAGGAAAAATAGAATATATGATTAGACAAAAATACCCACTCAAGAAAATCTAAATCCAAATCCAAATCCTTCCCATTTCATCACACCATTTTGAAGAAATTTTGTATTTTATGTTAAAAGACTGATTTTGAAGGATTTTTATGTTATATTCATTACGGGCATGTTGAACAATGAGGCATTTTGTTAGGCTGACACAATAATCGAGCTTAATATTTGATACTAATGATTTTCGTAAATTTGTATATTCTCTGTAAATTATGGAAAACCAAAGGGTCCAAACTGTTTCTTCTTCATAACAACAAGGGGTTATTTGTAATAGTTTGGTTGGTGAGGGTTTTGTGCTATAAACTGCAGGAAAATAAAAATATTTTAAACTATTGTGAATTCAAACATGATAATTAGAATGCTTGTGTTATTTGTTGAATAATTCTTGTGTAATATGAAAATTATGTACTTCAATTGTTGATAATTATGTTAGGATTATTTACCATATTATTATAGGTCCAGGGGGCTGCTTGTAATTTTGAAATTTCATTACTAAAAGTTACAATTATACCCCTTACCTTTTAAAAATATTACAAAATAGCCTCGAAGGGCATATATTTTTGTCTACTCATAATTAATGAATAGTATCTCACGGGCATTCTGGGTTTTCAGACAATTTTTTTGATGACATCATCATTTTCATTAGGTCAACTAACAGAAGGACGTAAGATGTTAGACGGAACATACCTCAAGGGTATTTTTTGTAATTTCGAAAGTTTTTTGGGTTTTTTTGTAATTAGACTATACTTAAGGGGTACTTTTTGTAATTATCCCTAAAATTTACACACGTCAAGGTGACATTACTCATAGCCGAAGGTGAGGCCATGAGGTGTGAGCCCAATAAAAATGTAATGCAAGTTCTTCTATTCTATTCTATTTTTTTTTTTTTTTTGAGGAAATATTCTATTCTATTCTATTCAGGCTCATTGTTGAAAGTGGCACGAGAAAGCAGAAAAACTTTGAAAATATTTAGAAGATTTGCTTTTAAAATATCATAGAAAGATATAATATACTTGAATAGTGTCTGTAGAATATCCTAATCAGATGGATATTTTAATGGTTGATTCTATTATATGACTAGTATCCATTAGAATAAAGTAATTATAGTCATTTATTAGGAAGGTGTCTTGAATAAATAGGGGTGATCTTGTTTATTTGTATCAGTCCAATTTATACAAGATCCACACAAAGTAAAAATATAAGATGGTGTTGATTTTCAATTGTGTTTATCATTGGCATAATTTGAATCAACATGACCTATCAAAATAATGTCATTTTCACTTTTAGAAAATTTTAAGCAATAATAATCAATAGAATGTCTCAAGTATCTCAAAAGTCATTTCACAGTATTCCAATGCACAATATCAATTTCAGGGTTAGATATATACCTATTTAAACAAGAAACAGTGCAAGAAACATTGCTATGAAATTTCAGTTTCAGTCTTGGGACTGATCTTTACTTAGCAACATAATTAATCCTATCTTTATCAATTTCAAAAAAAAATCCTATCTTTATCAATATCAATATTCATGTCTAAGATCTTTTTAGCATCAATAAGATATTTCATTCCATAATTGGGGATACCCCTTATTTTTTAGGGTAAATTATGTTTTAACCTCCAAACTTAACATTCACGCTTAACCTCTATAAACAGTGGCGGATCCAGGATTCAGTAGTAGGGAGGGCTAAGAAATAAAAATTTAACTACAATATATATATATATATTACAAAGATTTTTTTAATATTTGATAAAGTTTTGTCATACAAAACTTCAAAGCAAAAAATTAAACAAAAATAGAATATACATCTATATTGTTAACAAAATTTCGTTTAATGAAGAGCAAAATCATCCCCCATTTTTATTATAAAGTGTCATCTTCACATGTTTCATTGTTGAAAACGTTCTTTGAATTCTGACTTTTAAGGTTTAGGCATTTAGCTAACAATATTTTCTTTCTCTAGATAATTGCAATTTACCTCTTAAAAACACTTAATTATAATTTAAAATGCAACAAGATATATAAAATGACATCAAAATTAATTAATACAAGAAAGAATTAAAAGATTTATTTTATTATTCTTTAATGTCTAAATAATTACTTTGTATCTTTAATGGAGGAAAAAATAATAATATAACTAGAAAAAAGTATGGATGGCAATGGGCGGGGACAGGGCTGGTATTGGACATACCATCCCCATCCCAGAATCTCATCACAAATACCATCCCCGCACCATTCCCCATTTTGTGCATTTGGGACAAGGATGGGGAATCCTCATTCGGGGATCGGGGTCCCCACGGGGAATCGGGTTCCCCATTTGTAATTTTTAATAAAAAAAATTATAAAATAAATTACTAAAAATAATTAAAATAAATAAAAAAATTATAAAACAATACATAAAAGAATTAATGAGAACAATGAAAATTATAAATACTTAAGAGATTAGTCTTTAAATTTAATAAAATAAATATTATAACTAGAATTAATATAATAATAAATAAATATAATATATATGTATCGGGGAATGGGGATGGGGACTGGGAATCCCCATTTTATCAAAACGGGAACGGGGATGGGGACGGGGGATATAAATACCATCCCCGTCCCATCCCCGGTTCTAAAGAATCGGGGAATCACCATCCCCGTCCCACCCCCGAATTAATCGGGGATTCCCCATCTCATATTGCTCGGGTACCAACGGGGATGGTTCCCCGCGGGGATTTTGCCATCCCTAGAAAAAAGAGATGCATATGTTATACTACCCAACAAGTGGATAATGACAACATAATTAATTAATAAAAAAAATTGCAAGAATAAATAAACTATGTGTAAAACTAGAATGAACACTGGTCATACAAAAATTGAGAAATTAAGAGGAGGAAGCTCCAAGCTTTATCTTTATTCTGTTGCCGTTAGATTTCTCCATTCATTTGAAAATTTGGAAAGTGAATTTGTCTAGATATTTTACTAATTTTGAAACCATTAAATTTAAAACATAATTGAACTTTTCTTTGGAACATGAGATAGTTGGAGGGCACTTGGATTTGGTTTGATGGGCTGGGGCCTAAATATAAAATAGCACACACATGTATATATGGGCCTTTTGGCAACTTGCATTGGGCTTCAGCCCAATGCTAACTCCACTATCCTCCGCCCCTGTCTATAAAGCAATATTTTCAAAGCCGGACTAGACATTAAATCGGATAAATAACTGGGTCACGGGTCCAACCGATTGAACCGCTTTTAAAAAGGGGAAATTCCACCACATACCCTCATTTTTTGGAAAATCTCACCTTCATTCCCTTATTTACTCTCCCAGCTCACTTTTTTTTATTTTTTTACGCTCCTATATATTTTTTTTGTTATTTTTATGTTTTTTCGATTGTTTTGTTCATGTATAGTTTTATATGTTATTTATGTTGTTTATATTTATTTTTTGGTTGTTTCTATGTTGTTTCGATGTTTCAATACAACTTATGTTTTATGCTCTTTTTTGTACGTGTTGTTCTATATATTATTTTTGGGTTGTTTTTTATAGCGTTTCAGAATTGTTTTTATACGGTTTTTAATGGTGTTCTGTTGTTTATTGGTTGTTTCTATATGTTTTCGGTAGGGATGGCAACGGGGCGGGTTTGGCCAAACTCGGAACCACCCCGCCAAGAAAAATCAAGACCCGAGACCTACTCTGCCCCGCTCTAAAACCCGCTGGGGCAGGTTTAGACCCGCCAATATTTATTTTTAAGTGCAATAATTTATTTTTTTGTATTTATGGCCAAATTTTCAAAAGTAATCCAAGGCCAATAGATCAAAAAAATAAATGTAATTATGAAACTTATTATAACTATATTTTACAACTATTTAGCTACTACTAGGATCTTGCAATAGTCCTCAAATAATACTAAAAACAAATATTCAAATTACAATATTACAATATTTTGTTTAAAAAATAAATTACAATATTACAAGATGTTATAGTAGTAAATTAAAATCAATATAACACTCAAATCTAAAAGTAAATAATAAAAAATATCTAAATATATATTAAAAAATATAATAAATATTAATGTAGCAGGGCGGGTCGGGAATGGCGTCAAAGTGGTCCGATTGAACTCGAGACCAGCCCTGGACCCGGGCGGATTTTGTATTTTAGACCCAGGACCCACCTCGGGACCCGTTTAACCAGGTCTAGACCCGCCCCGATGGGCGAGTTTGGTGCGGGGCCGGGTTTTACCCCGCCCCATTGTCATCCCTAGTTTTCGGTGTTTTCAATACATTGGATCAAAAATTAAACAGTGTTTTTCTATATATTGTTGTTTCTATATTATTTTCAATGTGTTTTGTTTTAATATGTGTTGTTTTATATGTGTATTTCTTGATTGTTTATAATATTTTGACTATAAAATTAATTATTTAATACGGGTAAAAATTATTTTTCACTGAAATTTTACTAGATGAAACATGTTCGAAATAACCTTAAAACAACAACGTAAAAAATCTGAGAAATCCCCATTCATTAGATAGAGAAGATCACCAAGATTTCGTGATCCGCTGCCGCACTCTTGTAAATGGGAATGGGTTAGGATGATTATATTAACACATCCAAGTCGATACCGGACTAGTTCGACTTAAGGGATTTGGTGCAGGGCTTGGTAACGATTCGATTTTTCTGGTAGTAGATCGGTTTTCTAAAGAGGCTCACCATATTCCTTGAAAGAAGACTTCCGATGCTATTCACATTCACATAGCATACCAGTTTCTTAAGAGGTGCACTGCTTGCCCTATCCTATGGTCTTGAGGCAAGGAGCCGATTAGCTTCTTTCGGGAAGTGCAGGGAGCTTTGAGTTAGGCTGCTGCTACAAATGCTTGCTGTCGAGCGGGTTTAGGTCATTAATTGCGTGTATAATCGAACCAGGCCGAACTTAACGCGAAAGCCCTTGCGCGGTATCCGTTTTCTTTTTTGTTAACAGGATAAGTCTATTTATATGAAGGAAACGAAGTTGGTCCTAATAACTTATCCAATTACAATGTATTAACCGCTAATGCACCTTTCATTTATCAAATCTCAGGGACATGGTCTAATCATGAGGGTAGTATTTTATCATGGTGTCGGATCCTAAGTTTTTATGGATTCCTTCTTTGTTACCGGGGTCGACAGTGACATAGTTAATGTCCGAAAAGCATTGATTTCATGGGTAAGTCCAGGTTTAGAATCCACATGGGGAAGGGAATGAGTTGGTGATAGGCATTGTCTGCCAGATTGGCGGGAGCATAAAAACGTCTGAAATAAGAGGTGGGAGTGTACAAATATCTGGAAAAAGGACCAGGAGCGTAAATGTATCCCTTTTATTAGAATATTGGGTATTTTTATCCTTATCCCCTTTAAAAACCGGTTGGCACATATGCACATATAATAGAAACATGATCTCGTGAGACAGCCCATTACCATGAGACCGTATGGACTGATCACATCCATCCACACCTTTTCGATTGCAATTAAAATTAGAGCATTTACTAATTATTTTAAACGTAAAAAATGTAATATAGTAAATCATCAATATGGTGTAACAGCCTTCCATGATAATCATTTTTACACACGTCAATAATCATGGGAGATATTCAAATCACCTTCATTAACAGAAAATCACCATCCTATCTCTCTCATGCCTGCAAAGGGACAAAGGAAAACAAAATTTGTAGCAGAAGAACAAAATTACGACATGAACACCACATAAATCCAATATTAACTCCTGTTGAGTTCTGATGCATAATAGCTAGATTGCAGTATACTTGAGTTTTCTTCAAATCATGAATACACTTGCTTACAATCACAATATTTTTTATACGTTCATGGATTATAAAATAAAATAATGCATAGTTAGTGTATATTTGATGCATAACTCAATAATAACAATGCATAATTAGTTTAATTTGGAACTTGTGCCCATTGGGGATAGTGGCAGATTACATTTGTAATTTTGATGCATAGTTAGTCTATATTTAATGCATAACTAAATAATAACAATGTATATCTATTTTAATTTGTAACTTGTGCTCATTAGCAATAGTGAAATATTACATTTGAAATTTTGACGCATAGTTAGTGTATATTTGATGCATAATTGAGTAATAACGATGCATATTTATTTTAATTTGTAACTTGTGCCCATTAGAAATAGTGAAAGATTACATTTATAATTTTGATGCATAGTTAGTGAATATTTGATGCATAATGATGCATATTAAGTTTAATTTGCAACTTGTGCACATTAGAAAGAGTGATAAATTACATTTGTAATTTTGATGCATATATTGTTTATATATGGTACATAATTATTTAAATGCTGGTGCATATACCCATCTGATGTATGGTTTAAAAAAATGGATATTTTAGAAAATGTTAATTTAATGCATGCATACAGACCACACTTTCGGAAAAACGCGTGCAAATAAAGGTTGAAGAATTCTTTTATACAGTAACAAAAACTTTACGAGAAAACTCAAGATATGTTTGAAAATGGGAAGATGAAATAAAAGCGGGAACAAAACTCTACAAAATCGATTTCTGTGAACGATAAAAAAAAAAAACCTTCTTTAAATTACCAAACTACACTTACCGGGGAGAAATAAAAAAAGAAATAGTCAAAAATTCGAAAAAAATCTCAGCCTTTGGATTTGATAAATAAATGGTTGGGATTAATTTAAAATGCCTTACGTAATAACCTCTGCCATATTTGATCCAACACTTATATATATATATATATATGTGTGTGTGTGTGTGAAATATATATATATATATGAAAGTAACTATGTAAATTAGTTTTTTTCTAGTTGATAGTTAGCATATTTGTTATTTAGTTGTGAAAAAAGATTGAGAATTTTTTTCATTCAACTTCAATAAGGTATCAGTAGACTCTCTTCCATTGTAATGTGGCCTTTGATCTATCATTTTTGTTCCACTAGATCTTCTCACTGTTTGCCTCTTTGTTGCTTTTCACATGCTTCGTGGTTTCTCATTTTTCATCATGGCTTCATCTGGTAGATCATCATAGACGTTCCTGAGCAGTCAAAGCGCCACCGCCGTACAGGGCCCTTTTGGCGAGGCCCCCGCCCCAAGAATTTTCTATTTTTTTAATGCCTTAAAATATAGTTACTATATGTAAAACAAAGTTGCTAGTTTTAGTAAACAAGACGTTTGGCGGAGTGGTTTGGCTCTTCTTGGGCTGTAAATGGTTGCGGTTTCGAGCATATAACCAGTAGCATCATATCTGACTCTTATAATTTTTTTTAATTCTTTTACCAATTTTTTCATATTTCAGTACTTTTTTTCAGGGATTACTTTTCAGATTTTGATTAAACAAAAAAGAATAATGTGGGCGGCACCCACACCCAAAATCCCATCAATAAAGAATTATATAGTTTTAATTGTTCTATTTTCCATTAGCATGAATCTAATCAATTTTTTATGATTTTTCCTCAATTTCTTTTTAAATTTTAAGATATATTTTAATTTAGTTGTTTGACTTTCACAGTTAACAAGAATCTTATTTATATTTATTTTTTATTCATTAGGGTTAATTCATTCTCTTCTATCTAAAATAAAACCCTCTTACTTTAATTTTTCCCAAAGATTCTTTCTTTTATCTTTTTTTATAAATCTATGATGTAATGTTTTTGAAGTATCTCTTTTTGTAGCATTATTTTAATGAAATTGAAAACATTGAAAATAAAATGTAATATTTCATTATTTTATATTTATTTTTATATTTTGATCAATAAAATTATTTTTGATAATATTGATTAATTAGTTTTTTTTTTGTTTTTTTATGAATAGTCGAATATAGAAGGCCCCTTTTTCTTTTTCACATCGGACCTTTTAAAACATTGGAACGGCCCTGCATTTCATGGAGTCATGCAAAGCTCATCGCCCTCTATGTCAAGAACGAACTCGGATTTGTAGATGATCGACTCTCTTTCTCCACCTACTGGCATCGATTTTTGGGATTGAAACATTAATATTATTATTTCAAGGATATTGAATTTAGTATCGAAGGAGATTAGCGCCAATATTATGTACTTTGGATCCGCTTTTGAAATTTAGAATGACCTCAAAGATCAATTCCACCATAGCAATTGACCTCGAATATTTTAGTTCTGGCGTGATATAGCCAACCTCCGCCAGGATCGGTCATCTGTTACTATATATTTCACTCGTCTCAAGTCTCTTTTAATGTGTGATTTTTCTAAAAAGTCAAACATTATAAACTTTCTAATTTTTTAGATTTCTGGATAATGTTTCACAGTTAATGTTTCAGTTTTTTTAGGAGTTATTATAGAAATTATTTTTTAGTTTTTATAATAACTTGTGGGAAGTTGTTTTCGTGTACTGGATGACGGTTTTCTCCTTAATCTTTGCAGGAAGTTTTTCTCTTATCTCTTGCAGGTAGTTTCCCAAAGAACATGGAGATATCTATTTAAAGACAAGCATGCATCAGAATATGGCCCAAATTGAGAGATTGAGACTTTCACTTTCCTGTTTTATTACAAGAAGATCTGCAGAAGTTCAGTGATATCACGAGTGTTGTTACATTGTTGACGTCATTTTCTTGAACTTGAGAGTTTTTATTTTGTGTGAGATATATCTAGTGTAGAACGAGAGTTTGGAGTGAACGAATGTCTTCTCATACTTTGAGATGGGGTGTTGGTTTCTTTTTGAGACTCAATAAATTGTTCTTCTAGTCTCATTATTTGTTAAGTATTTTGTACTTTGTAAACAACATCATCCGTTGAAAAGTTTTTGTTCTAATGAACATTGTACAAGTATTTTTATACTTGTACAAAATTTTAACTTCTTGTGTTTGATTATTTAATATGTCTTTATTTCATATATTGTAAAATTATGTTTTTGTTTTAAGTCTTTCGTTGTATTTTCAAAAGTGCTGGCAATATTTTTCACTGCACTCTGCACTTTTATAAGAATTGGACCCCTTCAATTCTTTCAATTGGCATCAAGAGCCTTCACTATACGTTACTTAGTGTGATCATGTGTTTTTACAGTGTTTTTTATGATGGAAATTCAAAATAGTTCTATGGTTTGACCTCCAATGTTGGATGGAACGAATTATTCATACTAGAAAGTCAACATGTGGGCTTATATCAAGTCCATTGATGAAAGAGCATGGAGATCAGTTTTTGCAGGTTGCACACCACAAAGAATTATTAATGCAGATGGTGATACAGTGGTCAAACCAAAATTTGAATGGCTAAATGATAAAATTCAGATTGCAAGCTTTAATTCTAAAGCCTTAAATGCCATTTTTAATGTTGTGAATCCCTCTTTGTTCAAAATAATTTCAAACTGTGTTTCTGCTAAAGATGCTTCAGATGGTTTGCAATTACATTGTGAAGGAAATCATGGAGTTAGAAGAACAAAATTGAGGTTACTTGCCAATAGATTGAAAATCTCCGAATGGAAGATGATGAAACTATTGCATCCTACAATGCAAAAATCTGTGATATTGCTAATGAGGCACAATCTCTTGGAGATCCTATTAGCAATAAAAAGTTGGTAAGTAAGGTTATGAGATCTCTTCCTAAGAGATACAATGTTAAGATTTATATTATTGAAGTAACCAAAATACTGATACACTTAGACTTGATGAACTCAATGGTATTTTACAAACTTTTGAGTTGAATTTGGCACAACAAAAAGAGCATCAAGTTAAAGATAAAGGCAAGACTATTGCTTTTAAATCTGAAACTGAAACTGGATTTTGTGATGATTCAAATGATGTTGATAATGCAGTAGAAAACCTTGTGAAAGATTTGCAGGATAATGATTTAAATGAAGAATCTATTGCATTATTGACTAGAAGGTTTAACAATTTTCTCAAAAAACCAAATATAAAGAATGATTTCATACCTTCTGGAAACAATAAAGATTTCAAGTCTAAGAAATAAATTTCTGGAAATTCTTCAAATTTTCCTAAAAAGTTTGAATCTAGTTAAGAGAATAATTCTTTCAAACCAAAAAATCTTGATTCGATTTAATGTCGTGCTTGCAAAGGATTTGGTCATTATGCAAATTAATGTGCAAACACTCTTAAGGAAAGAGATATGAATCTAACTATATCTCTTAGTGATGAAGAATCTATAGAAAGTAAATTGGGGGAAGATGAAAGTTGCAAAGGTCTGATGACTGTTCTGGAGAAGGATCGGGTCGATTCTGAAGGAATTAAAAATTATGTGTCAAATGTTGCAACATCTGAGACATCACAAATCAAGTATATTGATTCTGTTTATAATTTCCAGGATGATTTGAAACTCAAGTTTGATGATCTCATCAAAGAAAATTACATTTTGAGAGAGTCTGTTGGGAGATTAGAAGTGATGTTAACAAAGAAAAACAAGGATCTTGATATGGTAAAGTCTGAACTCAGTAGTCTCAAAAGGACTATGAGTAATTTTGGTTCTAGCTCAGCTGCCATTAATGACATATTTTTTGAAAGCTAGATTTGATAGAACTGGATTAGAATTTTCTAAACCAGTTAAAATAGATTCATGTCAAAAATCGAAGCTTTCTTTGAAATATTATGGTATTGGCAACAATAACAAGTTTTTCTCGAGAACACAATTTCAAGAAGTCTGAAAGTGTTTTGAAGCGTAAATTTATCTATCATTATTGTTTCAAACCTAGGCATATCAAACAATTTTGTCTTATACTGAAGAAGGATAAGGTTTTAGGTAAAATGATGTCAGATATGATGCAGGACATTGTTGAGGACACTTTCAAAGTTGCTGAGAATTCATCTGAATCTGATTCAAAACTAGTTTGTACTGATGATCATTCATGTTATGTTGTTTATACTTCACTTAGAATGTACTGATGATCACTCATGTTATGTTGTTTATACTTCACTTAGAATTAATATTAAAGGTACATGGTACTCTGATAGTGGATGTTCACGACAAATGACAGGTACTCGAAAATATATAACTAATTATGTGTCTGTTAATGGAGGTAAAGTTCAGTTTGGGGGTGGTGTTAAAGGTCAAGTAATTGGAAAATGAACTTTACATGTGAAAGGACTTTCTAGTTTGAAAATTGTGTTGCATGTGAAAGGACTTTTTGCTAATTTAATTAGCATTAGTCAACTATGTGATGATAACTTGCATGTGAAATTCAATAGAGACTCATGTTCTATTTTTGATGTTAACAACTCTCGTCTCATGGTTGGTACAAGGTCAATGGATAATTATTACATGTTTGAAATGAGTCAAACTTGTTGTTAGGAATTTTATTGTTTAGATTTTGATGAATGCCATGTAAAACTTAGAATAGAAAGTTGGCACCCCAATTCTTGTTGTAAAATGCATTGTAATGAATAGAGAGGCCAAGCCGAGTCAAGACAGCCTACGCCCTAACATGCAAGAAGACAATCAAGATGGAAGGAAGACTCGCTGTGAGACAATTTGAGTATGGCAAAGAAGAGTAGACGGGAACTCATCAAGAAGCATCCGAGATGCAACAGTGGAGCATCATCAAGTCAACTCAAGAAAAGCCAAGTCTCAAGTTGAAGTGACAAGAGTCATCCAATGATTGGAAGTCGACTCTAAGTCACTGGGGAAAGCAAGGAAATGCAAAGTCGAGATAATCAGAAAAGAACCGCAGTACGTAAATCAAGAGATTTACTTAAACAAGTAATATCTCCATACCACCTTTCTTGGAGTGCTCGATCCCCGAAGCGTGCAAAAGGAATGAACCAATGGGAAGCACTACACCGTGTCGAACTCAAAAGGTGAAACAACAATTCATACGAGGAAACAACAATTCCAAGAACTCGCAAGCCAACGATCGCAAAGTGACTTTCAAAAATAAGCCTATCTCTTCAACGGGCAAATTTTTGAAAGTTCACTATAAAAGGCCGAGGAGTTTGTTTGAGAGAGGAGGATGCATGAATGACACATACGTGAGATACACAAGCACATCGAAAAATCGAAACAATCTCAATCCTCAAGCCTACATTACGAAGTACATCAATCCAACACTCACTGTGAAGGAAAGAGAACTTCAATCAGTTGAAGAGGAAACTCTTGAAGAAAAGGGTCTACATTCCAGGAAGGATTGTAGAAAGGTTCAAGGTTGAACCAAGTCTTAAGCTTTTGGAGGGCTTCGTGATCAAATCCAAAGAGCTTGAGCAAGTGAGTCAGTAGTAAGGCAAAGCACCGCCTGTGAAGAAGCCGAGTCGCATTGAGAAGCTTGGTGAGTGATCAAAGCGTCTCCAGATCGAGTCCCTAAGGATCAAGTCATTTGTTGTGATCAAGACTTGTATCCGGATGTTATTCGCTTTGTAAACCGATCATTACTTAGTGGATTCCTCCAGAGTTGGAGAAGAGAGGAGTAGAAGAATTACCCCATCTTCGAACCTCTATAAAAACTTTGTGTCATTTACATTTCAAAGATTTAAATTCCTTTGTTAATTGCTTATATCTCACGATAAATTTGCTATCCATTTGATAATTTATAAGTACTAAATCAAGCTCTAAAAACTTGCTTAATCAAACTTAAGGGTGTTAAGTCTTCCAATGAAAATAAAACCACAGTTGAGTTAAATTGTAACCAACAATGGTGAGTTGCTCCATCAAAAATTTCACCGAAGTCTGTTGAGAGATTAACTCTCTTGAGTGACTAATTCGATCATCCATCAAGGACACAAAATTGTGTAGAATTAACTCTCAGATTTAAAAGGACTAAATCGAAAATTTAGTAAGGTTTATTCAACCCCCTCTTCTAAACCTTACACTTACACCCCTTGGGACCTACAAGTGGTATCAGAGCGGTTGGTTCATTGAACCCTCCGCACAAGTTCTTGAACTAGATCTCCAAACTTTTCAAAGTCCGCTTTAGTACTTAAACCTTCAAAACTCTTTTTATTAAAAGTCATTATCATGGAAGCAAATTTAACACGCATCCCTATGTTCACCATTGAAGAATTTGATGATTGGAAAATTCGTATGTGCTCATCTATCAAAGATTACATGATGAGATGTGGATAGTGATAGAAGATGGGCCTCTACAAATATTAAAGGTGAACACGGTACAAGATTGCGAAGAGTTGGTTTGAAGGAGAAGAAGATGTTGCTCTCTAGACCAGTCATGGTTGAAAAACCAAGAACCGAGTGGACAAATGATGACAGAAAAAGATACAACCTGGATAATGTAGCCAAGGACATCCTCTACAAAACCTTGACAAAGCCATGTTCAACAAAGTCAAATCATGCAAAACGGCTAAAGAAATGGGACAAGCTAACATTGATTTGTGAAGGCTGGAGAGCAAATCAAAGAAAACAAATTATCGGTGGTCGTATTTAAGTTTGAAAATTTCAAAATGATCTCGGGAGAGAACTGGATCAACTAGACGCTCGGTTTACGTAAATCACAAATGAGTTGTCTACACTTGGAAAGGAATATACAGATGAAATGTGTATGAAGATCCTAAAAAGTCTTCCAAATTTGAATGGGAAATGAAGGTCATGGCACTGAGACACTCCATGGACCTATCAAAGACATCCAATCATGAGTTATTCTCGGACCTCAAAGCCTACGAGTTTGAGCCTGAAAGAAAAGACCAGGAAGAGACAATTTTGTACTCCAAAACACTGCTCTAATTGTCAAAGATGGGAAGAGAGTCGAGGTCAAAGAGGCAATTGACCCGAGAAGAAATAACGATGGTTAAAAGATTTAACAAGTTCTTTAACAAGAACTACAAGAAAGGAAAGGGTGAATCTTCCGAAGACACTCGGCTCCTCCAAATCAAGGGAAGAAGGCCAACCAAGAGAAACAGATCATCAAAAAGTTGAGTATCAAAGGTCGATAACTCAAGAATGGAAAGAGTCGATCAAAAGGTGAATATCTATGTTGGAACAGAGACAACCAGGTCACTATGCCATTATTGCTCATATCCTATGGTCAACAAGTACAGGAATGAAGAAAGAAAGAAAGGTCTTGAGGAAAGAAGACAAGAAAAGAAAAAGGCAATGATGGTTGCAGCAGATCTGCCTTTGAGACCAAGTCAAGAGAGACGGTGATTCAGAGAGAAGCGAAGTCGACTACTCAAGTGACTCTGAAGAAGAAGCCTTGATATGCTTAATGGCCAAAGAACAAGATCAAGAAGATGAGGTACAATCTAATTCAACAAGCTCAGACACTAGTGATAGTGACTGTGACACACACACTTCATCACATACTCGATCTTTATGATTCATTAGGCAAAATGATGAAAGATTTTGAGCACATTAAATCCTCGCACACACTATTGAATGAGGAAAACTTGACTACTTAAAAGTCAAAACTCAAAGCCGACTAAGGAGCCGAGTACTCTAAGTCAAATAGCTGTTGAAAATGAAAGTTTAAAAGTTTGAAAATGCTAAATTAGTAGCAGAAATTGCTGCTATAGAAAGGAGGGAGAATGACCTCAAAAATGTTATTGCCTCATTCACTAAGGCATCTAAATCATTGGATGATCTTATTATGAGTCAAAGAGAATGTGGAGACAAGACAGGCTTAGGATTTAATTCCTTTGTGCCATGTCAAACCTCAAGAGTAATTTTGGAAAAAGGATCTTCAAGTCATGAAGAGTCTGAAAAATCCAAAACTCTAAATATTGCACACACTTTCACTCCAAAGCACAATACTAAGCAAACTGGCCTTGGTTACAAAGGAAAAGAAAAACGACCAGTTGAGTGTCTTTGAAAGGACATCCGAGAAGAAATTCACCAAGTCCTCAAAGCAAACTCCAAACGAGAAAATACTGTAAAGAAGAAACAGAGCTACCAAAAATCCTTAGAAAATCCATAAAAGAAATACATATGATGGGAATGGTAGAAAATATCCAAGCCAAGTGATTGGAATAATGTGAACTATCGGCCACAGGACTTATGGAATATAAGCCCAAATGGCAAAGGCTAGAACTCAAAGAAAGGCCATTCCAAAAGCATAAGAGCTTTCATCAAGACACACACATGCACCTAGGCACAACACTCAAAAGCACCACAATTACCCAAGGAAGGCAATTGCTAAAACACATATGCAGGCATACGGACAAAAGAGACAGTTGTATGAACCTAGAATCCTCAAGCAATTTGCCGAATTAATTATGATTATGGCACGATAGATGGCAACCCCTTAGAGTCAAATCATTTGGCTATAGGTTGGTTGGATCATCTTACAATTCTAACCCTCGAGGACCCGGACAAGTATGGGTACCTAAAACTTAATTTCCTTGATTGCGGGTTCAAACAAACTGCGGTGAGTGCAAGGAACCTGGTACATGGATAGTGGTCACATTCCGGACATATGACAGAAATAAGAGAAATCTGTCAAAATTCAAGGAAGTCAAAGGAGCCAAAGTCATATTTGGAGGAAATGAAGCTCTGGTGAAATAAGAGGCATTGGATCCATCAAGAGGAATGGATTAGAAATCACAGATGTTGCATATGTTGAAGGACTCAACTTCAACCTCTCGAGGTCATCGATCACTCGTGACAAGGGCTACAATGTTGGATTCAACATGGGTATATGCCAAATCAAGGATATTGAATCAAATGAAGTTGTCTTTTGCAAGGATGCGCGAGAAGAACATGTATGTAGTGAATTGGTCAACCGCAACACCCAAAGACTGTCTACTAGCAAAAGCACAATTTGAATCAAGTTGGTCGTGGCACAAAAATTCGAGTCACCCAATTTCAAAACAATTAACAAGCTAGCAAGAAGTCATCTTGTAGAAGGACTTCAGGACTCGATATACAAGAAGGAGAGTATATGTGATGCATGTCGAAAGGAAAACAAATCAAGTCGTCATTCAAAGAAAAGACATGCCCATCTTCGACAAGAATATTGCATCTACTTCATATGGATCTATTTGGCCTGGTGGAACCAACGGCCAAAGATAAGTGGAAAGAAATACACCTTGGTGGTAGTAGATGACTACTCAAGATATACATGGACAATATTCATGTGCAAGAAGAAAGAAACTCTACAAAAACTACCACACGGTGATGAAGAGGATTCAAAATGAGAAGAGTCAAACCATTATCAAAATAAGATCGGATAGAGGAACCGAGTTTGTCAATGGAATAATAACTCGATCTTGTATTGAGAATGGTATTGGTCATGAACTATCACCAAAGGACTCCACAGAATGGAGTTGCGAGAAAGAAGAACAGAACCCTCAAAGAAGCGGCAAGGACCATGTTAGCTGAAGCGGGATTACAAAAAGATTTTGGGTCAAGCAATCAACACAGCTTGCTACACCCAAAACAGGATGTATGATAAATAGACGGTTGACAAAGACTCCTATGAGATATGGGACTGGAAGAAAACCAAGTGTTGCATATTTGAGAATATTTGGATGTAAATGCTTCATTCACAACAATGGCAAAGACAACCTAAAGGCTTTTGATGCTAAAGTCGATGAGGGTATCTTCTTAGGATACTCGGTGAAAGCAAAGCCTAGGATACTCAACAAAAGAACTATGGTTACAGAGGAATCCATTCATGTAGTATTCGATGAGCCAAATGTAAATGGAGAAGACATTGAAGAGTCGGTGATAAAATTTGAATCATCCAACCATACGAGAAGAATCCTAATCTTTGTCAAGTGAAGGTGGGATTATCAATTGAGAAGAAGATGAGATAGTGAAACTCAAAAAAAATTTTGGAAAATTTGCAGCTAAGTGATAACGAGAGAGCCGACCACACCAACACAACCGCAAGTCGATGAATCCAGCTAACTTACTCCAACTTGACGTAAGATGGCCGAGAGACCATCCACGAGAACTTGTCATTGGAGATATAAGAGAAGGTGTCAAGACAAGATCCGAACTCAACAGAAGCAATGTTCACATGCTTCATTTCGCAAATAGAGCCCAAAGATGTGTCACAAGCATTGGACGACACTCATTGGATTCAAGCTATGCAAGAAGAGTGAATCGGTTTGAGAGAAATAAAGTATGGGAATTAGTGCAAAGACCCATACATCAAAATGTTATTGGAACCAAATGGGTATTCGAAATAAGATGAACGAGGAAGGCCTGTGGTAAGAAACAAAGCAAGACTAGTAGCCAAAGGATATTGCCAAGAAGAAGGGATAGATTTTGATGAAACATTTGCCCTCGTAGCAAGATTGGAAGCTATAAGGATGTTTCTTGCCTATGCGACTCACAAGAATTTCATTGTATATCAAATGGATGTAAAAAGTGCATTCCTAAATGGTTTATTGGAATAAGAAGTGTATGTTGAACAACCTCCAGGATTTGAGCAGAAGACTCTTGGAGACAAGGTATATAAACTCAAGAAAGCCTTGTATGGCTTGAAACAGCACCGAGCATGGTATGACACCTGTCACAATTTCTAATCGAAAATGGATTCACAAAAGGAAAAGTAGATAGAACACTTTTCGAGAATTCAAGACAAGAAGAGTATCTTGCTTGTTCAAATATATGTGGATGACATCATTTTTGGATCCACTAACAAAGAGTCGTGTGAAAAATTCTCAAACCTCATGCAAAGCAAATTTGAAATGAGCATGATGGGAGAGGCGACATTCTTCCTTGGACTCCAAGTGAAACGGTGAAGGATGGAACCTTCATAAGTCAAACAAAGTATGCCGAGATTTAATGAAGAAGTTTGGTATGGAAGAGAAGTCTTACGTGAAAATACCAATGAACACATCGACCAAAATGGACATGGATGCGGATGGCAAGCTGTAGATCAAACAAGATCTGAGCACTTATTGGATCATTGCTCTATCTCACGGCCTAGCGGGCGGACATCACCTTTCTTTGTAGGTGTATGTGCAAGATTTCAATCTGCTCCAAAAGAGAGCCATATGACAAAGACTAAGAAAATATTGAGATATACGAAAGGAAGCCATGAAGTAGGCCTATGGTATCCAAAGGAAGGTGGATTCAAGCTAATTGGCTATTGATTCGACTATCTTTGGATGCGAGAGGACAGGGGAAGAGCACTTCAGGCACATGTCAAATGCTAGGAAATAGACTAATTTCTGGTTTAGCAAAAAGCAAAACTCAATAGCCACCTCTACTGGTGAGGCGAGAATACATAGCTGCGGGCAATTTGTTGTGCCCAAGTCCTATGGATGAGACAAAGGTGAGAGACTATGAAGTTGAAGAAAAAGAAATTCCAATCATGTGTGATAACACAAGTGCCATTGCAATCACTCAAAATCTGTGTTGCACTCAAGAACAAAACATATTGATGTCGGATATCATTTCATAAGAGATCATGTTGAAAAGAAGGACATTATCTTGGAATATATCTCAAGCGATAAACAACTAGCTGACATCTTCACAAAACCATTATGTGAGTCAAGATTTGAAGAACTCAAGCATGAGTTGGGCTAATTGGTGGTGACACTCGGACAAATCAAAGAAGAGAAATGGAAGAAAAAGGAGTGAAAAAGAGTTGAAAACAAAAATTCAGCTCAAGAAACCAGATGTCGGAAAAACTGACTACACCAAGTCGGTGATAGTTGAATCACTAAGAGAAGCATGAGGAGTAGAGTTAAATCGGCTAAGAGATAAGTGAATAACTTATGAGCAAAGTGACAAAAACGATCGTTTTGACTTAGCGGGAATGTTTCAAGGAACACGTCAAAGATAATGATGATGTGTACTGGACATAAAAAGTTGCACACTAAGCTTATGATTGGATATAAATCTTTTGCCGCATTAAATACGAGGCGTGAAATGCTTAATAGGCGTGCGAAATCCAAGCCGTTGATTTCGATCACAATTCAAAACCGTCTGCACGCCCTTTCATAAACCATATTTAAACCATTTTAAATGTTTTTCTCTCTCACACTTCTAAAAACTGTTCATCTCTTTTCTCTCAAAAGGCAAAGGCAAATACTCTCGAAACCCTATCAACCTTCAAATCAATTACTTAGTTTTTCCGTGATATAATTTCGAGAAATGGCACCAACTTATGACTTTACTAAGTTAGGAAAGCAAATCCACACGGTTCGGCGGTGGATTTGACGAATGGTGAAGTGAAGGGTCCGCGACACCCTGGTGAAGAAAATTGCCGAGAAGTTGGAAACGTCCCAGGACTAAAACCGTTTCTAATTTGGAATATCCGATGACCTATGTGGAGGAGGTTGCACAATTCTACGTGAATGCCGAGATTCACGATGAAGGAATCAAGTCATCTGTTCACGGGAAGCGGTGACTATGCGCGAGGATTTGGTGAATATTGCTCCTACCGGCCAGAAGGAGCATCCGAGATCAAAGAAAGCTGATGTAAACTTGGCCGACGCATGGAAAGAAATAGCCAAGTCCGACTTTGCCTTTGATAAAATTATATACATGACAAACAAGAGCATTTGAAGGAGGATTATCACAAATTGTTGGACATAGTTGCCAAATGTATCGACATCAAATTTTGACTTTGACCAATCACAAAGGCAAAGCGATTGTGATGGTTGCAATCATCGAAGAAAAGAAGATAAAGCTAAAGGCTGAGTTTATTTACGCAGACTCTGCCCGAACGTGGGGAACAAGTCCTTCAAAGAAGATGGCACATTTGGAGGATCCGGGATATGGCCTGGTGATTGGCCATTATTGGAGGTGAAAGAGTCCTCTTAGACATGGGAAGGCCTTCCATGTTAACAAGAGGATGTTGAGCTAACCTCCTGGTGCTCGAAGCGAGCTTACGCCAAGAGAGCGACACAGTGAGGGGGAATCGGTGACCGAAGATCTGATCTTCCTCTCCGGCCCAAGAAGAAAAGCGCCCCTGCGGTGCCAAGAAGACATTGCCCCCTGCAGAAAGAAAACCAAACATGCATCCTCCCCCTGCAGCAGAGTCACTCCGCCTGGCCAAGAAAGTGTCACCGCCGTGCGGCGGTCGAGAAGGACTCACAAATACCTTCTCTCGATCGTCAAAAGGAGGAGAACTAACAAGCCCGACGACGGCTCACTCCTCGAAACAAACAAACACACCAAAGGCCCCCCGCGCCCAAGACTCGAGAGGACACCGCCCGAACTGTAAATTCCCCGGTACAAACCAGAGAGGCGAAGAAGACTCGTCAAGCGTCCGAACAGAGAAACCGGTGAGTCGATTACTCGGCTAGCACAAATACGGAGACTACCGGAGAAGTAGAGTCTCCGGATGTAGTTGATGAAATGACCCAAGTCTTTGAAAAGCGATCAACGAGGCAGCGGCCGAAGACACAAACGTGTAGCTCACACAACGGTAAGCACAAAAGAAACTGCAAAAAGCGGAGATAGTGATGTAATGATCCTATCTCCACCTTTGCGGACATCCAAAATCGTCTGCGTGAGTGGAGAAATGGAAGTTGAGCAAGTCGAGGAACAGTTCCAACGGCCTGAGTTCATAGAAGAAGAAGAGGAGGCGCTAAATTTCCTTGGACTAACTATCGTGCTCCCAAAGACTTGATGAAGACAAGCTTAGACATCCTGCAGATCTACAAGGACGGGGAGAGAGAAAAGCAAGTGAAGAAGCCGAAGCACGTGAGAAGGCAAGCATCCGCCCTATCTCGGCACCACAGAACACACACATCCTCTCCTTGATATCTTCTCCGAAAGTGACGAGGAACTGAGAATGTCACGCCCGCAGAAGAAGAGTTGCAAATGCGGCGAAGCATTGCCGCGAATCAAGAATCCTTCACGAGCAAAGACTAATGGAGGGACCAGGAGAGTCCTCGAACATGAAATCGATCCAATGGGAGTGGTTCAAACAAATAGCCACCGATGTTCTTTGCTACCACTTCCTGACTCACTCGGAAGAAAGCGATAAGGAAATGGCGATGAACCGGGCAAGTGGGGACCCGGTCGAGCCAACCCCTATTGAAGGTGTGCTACCACCTTTGCCCCAATTTGAACCATCAATTGAAAGGCCGGGAGGTTGGAGACGAGTGACCCCATTCCAAGTCACTCACCGGTGCGCCCGATTGAGGGGGAAAACTCCTCCACCTGCAGCAAGGTTGGAGAATGCAGATGACTCCACAAAGAAGCAAGGAGGTGAAGAAGAGAAATTACAATCACAAGAAAAACAGCAAGTTGCCATCAACGAAGCTCGAGGCGATTGAGACTGTCTCGGTGAGGTGCCAATCGCTCTGAAGGCTAATTTTGTTGATGCGATCGAGGCACGAGGAAGGAATAGCCCTCGGGAGTTAACACTACGGGCGATGAAAGTGCAATCCATGGGGTTAAAACTCCAATGGATGCCTGTAGAAGACCCTAAGGCGGTGACCGTTTGTCGAAAGGGAGGACAAGGCCTCGCGCAGCAGAGAGGCGCTGGAGGTAATGAAGGTCCACGGGAGGTTGAGACTTCCGGGGGTAAAGAAAGCCTGCGAGAGAGAACATCCCTCCCGCTATCATTGACCCATCCGAGAAGGAGATCAGCGCACTTCATGATTCCCAGGACAACCCCGATGTCACTTTTCTCGGGATCGGAAGCGAAGAAGAAGCTGAGTCATCCCCCATGCCAAATCCAAAAGACTCGGTGCGAGTGTTCCAAGCACGAGTAAGTCGATCCCAAGACTACTCGTCAAACCTTTAACTTTGATGATGAGCCACCAATGGAAATCTCATCATCGTCCGATGACGCTTCGATAAGGCCGAGGATCATCCAAATGGAAAAATCGTTTGAGACCAACGAAGGTGTTAAGACAATGAGGCTCAAGCAAGCGGTCTCTTCACAATGAGACCCGGTGAACAAGAGACCACTTTGCTCGGAGCTCCTCAAATCGCAGCGAGATCGATTCCCAAAAGAACTTCACGCGCACCACTCATCATCGAACGGATCCCGGTTGGCGGTGATGAATCTTTTGTGGAATCTTTCCCTTTCTCACCGGAGATACGAACTCCACGAAGAGTCGAAAACGAACAAGCATGCTATCACGAGACCAGCTCAGCCTGCTTTTTCACTCAGGCACCATTGTTCGGCCGATTTTGATTTCGACGTTGTATGGCCATCGGTACTGCAATGAAGAATCGTTTGAAGTTCGGGGAAGTGTTCAAGGCACTCTTTCCGAGGTTGAACGGATGGAGAGGCATCGAGGCCTCTTTGGACATGCGCTGGACAACAGAGATGCCAACCTTACGGTGACTTGAGAGGCATCACAGTCGAGGATAAGGGAATGGTGGCAAAGCAAAGAATCAATGCGTGTGGAACAAGGTGAGATACTTGAACTTTATTCAACAAGGCTTCTTTGGTGTGGAGAGTGAAAATGTTGATGCAAAAACGAAGCCGAGAGAACACATTGAGCATATGCATGAAGCTCTTTGCGAAATCAGGCTGGCTGCGTGAGCAAAATACAAATGATATACGGCGTTTGGAAGAACACATGACTAGAAAATTCAGCTTCTCATGGCCGAGATGAAGTGATTTGTGAGAATCCAACGCTACTAGATCAATTCGTCGCATACAACGCAGCAGTGACTTGAAGCGAACTCAACCATCATAAGACTCGACTTCATGCTTGCAGCATGTTCCCCGGGGTTCCTCTATCCTTTGATGATGCAAAAAGGGGAAGAGGAATACCTTAAAGCAAAAAATCAAGTCGAAAAAAGAAAGGAGGAGTGAGAAGGGAAGTGAGAAGGAAAATCGGTGAGGAAATTTTGAAATCGAAGAAAGGAAAATCTCTTTGAGGGGGAAGGATCAAAAGATATGACCTTGATGATTGCACAAACCCCCAACAGGTCACACGGTGACATTATAAGCGACAAACTCCCGTGACTCTACCACTCCAACACTCTGTTGTATCTATGGCCGAGAAGAGAAAAGCAATTGAAGCGGGGATGAAGGAAGTGGAAGGAAGAATGGATGCCGGGGTGATGAACATCTTGAAAGAACATGGAGGCATTCCGGTTAGACAGAGACACGTATGCCATCTCGGATGTCGGGGAGCCGCGTCTGTTGGCCAATTCAAAACGCTCGAATCAAGGATATTTTGCAAATATGTCCATGGCTCAAGCTTGGGACTTGTATCTTGGGAAAAGGGTCTCGCCTTATGTGAAGAAGGCGACAGCGGCGAGACTTCGGCGATCGCTCTCTTTGGTCACTCATTGGAAAGAAGAAGGCCCGACAAAAGATACGCCCGCAGGTAGAGGAAGAAGCGATAGTGGAGGAAGAAGCTTGGACCTAGGCCCTCGCCCAAGAATATTGAATACGTAGATCCGGGGAAAGAAAGGAGGATCTCAAGGGCTTCACCACGGTGGCAAATTTAAAAGTGGCTAAATCTAACGCCGAGTATGCAAAGAGATTAGAAGAAGAAAACAAGAGACAAACTCGGCTATGGCGGGAGAGACAGGAAAGATTAAGAAAAGATGAAGCTGCCCGGAAAGCATATGAGGAGAAAAAGAAGGCGGTGGACGACGAAGAAGAAGAGAAGAAGAGAAAGAAGATCTTTGAACAAGATGAAAGAAGGAGACAACGAAGGAGATGAAGTGTTCTTTGCCCAACCCTTCGTGTATTTTATTATGTAAATACATACAATGTAAAGTCTTCTAATAAAGTTATAAATCTTTTTGTGAAGACGATTATATACTACGATACACTTTGTAAATTTGTGTTAAGTACAAGAATGATATGATCAATAAAAAGATTGATTCTGCGCATACATTCTATGTCAATACACTATCTCAGTATGTATCTTTGTTATTTGCATCTTTGTATGGTTTAAGTTTTGGCATCATCAAAAGGGGGAAATTGTTAGGAATTTTATTGTTTAGATTTTGATGAATGCCATGTAAAACTTAGAATAGAAAGTTGGCACCCCAATTCTTGTTGTAAAATGCATTGTAATGAATAGAGTGGCCAAGCCGAGTCAAGACTACGCCTAACATGCAAGAAGACAATCAAGAGTGGAAGAAGACTCTTTGTGAGACAGTGAGTATGGCAAAAAGAGTAGACGGGAACTCCATTGAAGAAGCATCGAGATGCGGTGAGTGGAGCATCGGTCAAGTCAACTCAAGAAAAGCCAAGTCTCAAGTTGAAGTGACGGAAGAGTCATCCGATGATTGGAAGGTGACTCTAAGTCACCTGGGGAAAGCAAGGAAATGCGGTCAAGTCGAGATAATCGTAAAGAACAGTTGCCACGAGTAAATCAAGAGATTTACTTAAACAAGTAATATCTCCATACCACCTTTCTTGGAGTGCTCGATCCCGAAGCGTGCAAAAGGAATGAACCAATGGGAAGCACTACACCGTGTCGAGAACTCGAAAAGGTGAAACAACAATTCATACGAGGAAACAAAGCAATTCCAAGAAGCGCAAGCCAACGATCGCAAAGTGACTTTCAAAAATAAGCCTATCTCTTCAACGGGCAAATTTTTGAAAGTTCACTATAAAAGGCCGAGGAGTTTGTTTGAGAGAGGAGGATGCATGAATGACACATACGTGAGATACACAAGCACATTAGAAAAATGAAACAATCTCAATCCTCAAACTACATTACGAAGTACATCAATCCAACACTCACTGTGAAGGAAAGAGAACTTCAATCGGTTGAAGAGAAACTCTTGAAGAAAAGGGGTATACATTCGGAAGGATTGTAGAAAGGTTCAAGGTTGAACCAAGTCTTAAGCTTTTGGAGGGCTTCGTGATCAAATCCAAAGAGCTTGAGCAAGTGAGTCTGTAGTAACAAGGCAAATTCCGCCCGTGAAGAAAGCCGAGTCGTCGAAGAAGCGGTGAGTGATCAAGGCGTCTCATCGAGTCCCTAAGGATCAAGTCGGGAATTTGTTGTGATCAAAGACTTGTATCGGACTGGCATTCGCTTTGTAAACGATCATTACTTAGTGGATTCCTCCGGGAGTTGGAGAAGAGAGGAGTAGAAGAATTACCCCATCTTGAACCTCTATAAAAACTTTCTTGTGTCATTTACATTTCAGCATTTAAATTCTTGCCTTTGTTAATTGCTTATATCTCACGATAAATTTGCTATCCATTTGATAATTTATAAAGTACTAAATCAAGCTCTAAAAACTTGCTTAATCAAACTTAAGGGTGTTAAGTCTTTGAAAATAAAACCACAGTTGAGTTAAATTGTAGCCAACGGTGAGTTGCTCCATCAACGGCTCAAATTTCGGTGTTGAGAGATTAACTCTTGAGTGACTAATTCGATTGTCCATCAAGGACACAATTTGTGTAGAATTAACTCAGAGATTTAAAAGGACTAAATCGAAAATTTGGTAAGGTTTATTCAACCCCCCTTCTAAACCTTACACTTACACCCCTTGGGACCTACACTTGTCATTATGCTGAAACTGGTGAATATATGTTGTGCCATCAAAAACTTGGACAAGTAAATTTCAGAAACATGTTAAAGTTAATCAATTTAGAAGTTGTGAGAGGTATTCCTAAACTTCATGTTAAAGGAAAGGTAAATCAAATATGTGGTCCATGTCAAAAAGGAAAACAAACCAGAGTACCACATTATGTGTTACAACATTTTAGTGCTTCTCATTGTTTTGAATTATTGCATATGGATTTGATGGGTTCTGCTGAAATAGAGAGAGCTTGGGTTAGGACATATTCATTTGTATGTGTGGATTATTTATCAAGATATTCTTGGGTTGAGTTCTTAAAATATAGATCTGAAACTTTTGAAGTGTTTAAAAAACTGCATGAGAATTTACAACATGCATAGTTCTAGCATTGCAAGAATTAGATCTGATCATGAAAAAGAGATTTGAAAAATCCTTTTTTCTTCTAATTTTCGCAATGAAAATGGTATTTTTCATGAATTTTGAGCTCCCATCACACCCCAACAAAATGGGATTGCTGAAAGAAAAAATAGAACCTTGGAAGAAATGGCTTGAGTAATGTTGTGTTCCAAAAATATTTCAAAAAGGATTTTGGGCTGAGGTATTGAATACAACTTGTCACATTTCAAATTGTGTTTACTTAAGACCATGTACTACTATGACTAGTTATGAGATTTTGAAAGGAAAGAAACTTAATCTCAAGTATTTTCATGTTTTTGGTTGTGTGTGTTATATTTTCAATGATAGAGAACATCTTGGTAAATTTGATGCAAATAATGACAAAAGAATGTTTATTGGATAATCTAAGAATAGTCGTGCATAGAGGATTTATAGTCATATAACTAGGACTATCCAAGAAATTGTGAATGTGGTGTTTGATGATTATTCAGGTTTTGAAAATAAGTCTGAAGATGATGATGCAACTGATGTACAAGAAATTGTACAGAAACAAGTAGCAGATACTGATGATGTACAAAATGATGTTAGAAATGATGTATCATCTTCGGTAACATGAACTCAATTTGCTGAAGAACTTCAAGATATGTTAGAATCTAATTCAAAGAGTGATGAGAATCTTGATTTCTCTTAAAGAGATCCATCCAGAAGAGTTCAAAAAGATCATCCAGCTACACAGATAATTGGAGAGGTTACTGATACAATCAGAACCAGATGTAAGGAGAAGCCTAATTACAGAGAAATGGTACTACCTTCTTACTTGTCTTCTACGTGTCTCGTGGTAAATTCTGCATGCTTTGTATCCATAACTGAACCAAAGAATGTTCATGAGGTTTTAAAAGATGGGTTTTGGATCGAATCTATGCATGAAGAATTGAACCAGTTTGTTAGAAATAATGTCTGGGATCTAGTTCCTAAACCTGAAAATGTTAATATCATTGGCACAAAATGGATTTTTAAGAACAAAAGTGATGAGAATGGTAACATCATCAGGAATAAGGTTAGACTGGCAGCCCAAGGTTACACTCAAGTAGAGGGAGTGGACTATGATGAGACATTTGCTGTCATGGTTGCTCATCTTTATCGATTAATTGGTAAGAATTCTTCTCCATAATCTCAATTGGGTTGAACCCTTGAGAACTTGTTTTTATGTCCATGTCTTGATATAATTCATGTATATTTCTGATGAGCATATTGATCATTGTTGATTGTATGTTATATAATTTCATTTGGTGATGAAAAATTGGGTTTCATTACATTTACAAGGGCTATATACATCTTTTTTATTCTTTGACACCCGCCAAGTGCTCGATGAATTGTTTCAAAGAAAAATTTCATCAATTACATGATTCTCTTGATTTTACAAGTCTTATTAGTTAATAGAGATCATGTTTTGCCATTCATATGAGCTTTTGTAAATCAAATGATAGATTTTTTCCCTTTTCTTTGGAATTTAAGCTTCATTATTCGAAAAGCTCGATAAATAGGTTCAAATGCGCACTTTGATATGATAATATGATGTTTTTATCGTGCTAACATTCTTTTTCATGATTCCAAAGGGGCAGAAATAGGAAATAAGCACTTTAGCTCAAAGAAACTAAAATAAGCTCGCGAAAAAAGCTATAAGCTATGGCTAGTAAAAGCCAAAAGTTGTGAACAAAATCTAGTCCAATGGATGTACTATGGACTTGCTATACTTGATAAATGATTGTTTTTGATAGGGGCTTCTAAGCTCTTGATTCTTGAGCTTATTTTGTAAAAGCTAAAGCTTTTAGCTTTTGTTTGATTGCTCTTATGCTTATCTTGACGTATTTGTTGAAAGGGGGAGCTTTTGCAAAATGTTTTTGAAAATATTTACTCATATCCTTGTGTCTTTTATGTATGGATTGTTGTTGCTTAAAACGGATAGTTATTCTTTGACCGGAAAATTTGTTTTGTTTTCAAAATCGTCCTCTTAAAATTGTTTTGGTTTGTAATAATCAAAAAGGGGGAGTTTGTTAGATAAATGTTTTTATCATGATTTCGATGATTTTGTTTAACTATATTTTTACACCAAAACAATATTTCTAAATGTTTTCCAAATACTCTCGAGTGATCTAAAATGTTTTTACTATCTTTTTGGAGTATTTCTTGAAATTTATTTTCGACAAAAATTGGACAACGCTTCTATTTTTTGTTCGACCGGTCGCCCTGTAGGGCATCCCGTGTCTGAAGTTGATTTTAGAAATAGAAACGGGACGGACACATAATAGGAGGAGGCCGACCGGTGGCGTCAACCGGTTGACGTGTAGGTCGACTAATGTCTAAGTTTGATTGAAATTGTTCAAACTTCTTTGTATTGAAACTTTGAGGATGTCAACCGGTCAAATGGGGTGTCGATCGGTCGGACCCCTCGTCGACCGGTCGCCCTGTGTTATTTTGTGAAATTATTTTCAAACTCTTCTTTCTATTCGACCGGTCGCCCTATATGTTTATCAGCAAATTCTAACCGTTGAAAAGCAGACAGCTTTTTCTTAAATTGTGGGGTTGATTTCTAACAACTATAATCTTCATTTTAATTACATATTATTTTGTAGAAATTTGTCCCCAAGAGGAGCCTATCCATGATCAATCATCTTCTATAAATAGAGGAAGTTTTGGAGAAACAAGAACAACAATTACTACTACACAACAAGAGACATACTCAAGCATATTTTGTGTTCTTCATTTTACAACATTCTTGTTGTAATAGCCTAAGGTCTTTCACTTTCACATCTTGAGGTCTAGGATTTCATTCTTGATTACACTTGCACTTTTGAGTTGTAACATTTTTCAAAGTGTAATCTTGATTGTAATTCATCATAGTGCTTTCTTCATAGGTGAAGAAGGTTGTATTAGCCCGTGCTTGCGGAAGGGTTTGGTGCTTTCTTGAGGTATTGGCAATACATGAC